>NHYE01004994.1:0-11005 GCA_002938385.1 Gymnopilus dilepis | reverse complement strand
TCCAGTCTACACATCAGACCCGACAACGATAGGACAGAACCAAAACATTGTACTTTCGAGGCCACGAAAAAATATAATCGAGCAAGACATATACTCACCGAACGCAGAGAATCGTACATGACCACTCGGATCAACAGCTGCGCTACCACACTAGGATGTATTCATATAAACAAATAAAAAAATATAAAGAATATTATGACGAAAGCGACTATTGACAAAGACATAAACCCGAGCGATGAATAAACATATACCGCCTCACAATATACCCTTCAAAGCTTGTAGCTGCGATCCCATTCGAGCTTCTTGTACTCGTCGCTCGCATTCTTCAATATCACTCTCCACACTCGCTGCCAAGGTCTAAAAACCAAATATAAATGGTGTATAACGCCGTTCAGCTATCAAGCCCACCTGCAATTTAGTTAGCGAAAAATAAACATAAGCACTGGACTCCGCCAAGGTAACGGGCAACGCATTATGACTAGCACGGCGGTCAGCAAGCGACGTAAGATAGTTCAGCACAAACAATAACTGAAAGGTAGAACGTATACCCGTTGAAAGGGAAGAAATGAGGACACGCTACCTTTCTAGCAAGGCATGAAGTTTCTCAATATGCGCCTCCAAACTAGGTATATAAATCCTTCGACGTTCCAAGGCACCAGTTGTCCATCTTGAAACACAAGTCAGCTCAAGCATTCGTAGAAAGCCGGGACAAATACCAAAATTCACGAATATTTGAAGATGCAGACGATTTTGCAAGATGGTATAGTCAACGGAACAGCCACTCACATTTCGAGGAGCGTGAAAACTTTACTCTCCAAAGCATGGTCCCTCTTGCGCCGTCTAATATAGTCTCCGGATTCCTTCACACACGAATATGGCGCAGGTCTTTTCGATGTCCGCGGTCCCTTTGTCTTTTCTTCGTCGCAGCTTGCAGAACTAGCAAGCGTTTGTCCTATCGTAGACGAAATCACAGGAGTAATAGACACGGGCCCATCGGCGACGGTACGAGCTTCAGATACGGCCCCATCATCAGGAACATTTGTTACGCGGGGAAAGCAAGGATATGGAGTGTTGTAATAATAGTGCACGGCCGGTTCAGAAAAATCGCGAACGTCTTGCATGATGCGAGACGTCAGAGGAGAAAGAAAGCTATTATCAGACGCTGTTAACAGCGTATCGACCTTTATATTCCCGAAGTTTGTGATAATTTTGACCACTGCACGATCAAACATGCAAATATGACCAAATATGTACAACGGTATCGCGGAAGTTCACCCGAAGAATTTAGTATTAGAAGCCGAGTTCGCATATTGAGTTCCACTCTACCCTCGTGCAACATTAACTACGTCCTTTATGGAGAGCCGATCAGGCTGCCACCCCCCATTCCCGCCTCCGTTACAGTAACTCTACACAACGGGTTAAGGACCCCTTCTCAGTGCCCTTCCCTCGCCTCACCTTGCCATAAATACTTAAGAGGTCAAGCGTGCAATTATACGCATCCGTCTATTCTTCATACCACCACTCATCATTCCCAGAACGGTCGACGGTATACCTTTTCCATATCATGCGTCTGGGACAGGAACCATGTTGCGTGTCATAACGTCTTAAAACAAGTCAAAGCTTCCCAGAGGCTGCTGTGAGCGACAAACAATCGTATCCAGGGACCATTCCAGTGAAATCTATGAATTTCAGATATCTCATAAGAATCGATCCGAGTCTTACATACAAGGAAGGCCGAAAGTATAACTTACTATGGGAATAGGTATCCTTCGCTCCAGCGGCATCTCCGCTGTACGTTGTGAAAATGTGACGAGATAATTGAAATGAGAACAAGCAAGCGAAACTCAAAAGCAATCCGTTAGTAGCCGTCCGTGATCTTCCTCTATCTTCCCCGAGACGGTATATGAACATCTGAGATATCACTATTCCATCTAACTATCAGAAATACACTCTCCCTCACCAACTTCCCTCGCATAGCAATAATGAATCATTCGTCCTTAGTCCGCGTTGACAAGGTCAGTATATCTCATTCCATTAATGAGGAGGAGCGAGGATTTACAACTCAATCGATCAATCCAGTCACAAACTCATAAAAAAAAAATCGGCTTATTCCAGAATACGTGCAACGTAGCCGCCTTTGATGAACTTCCAGCATCGCACATCGGACAGATCAGATCATCAAGGCCACCACTGCAGACACAACCCTCGGCGTATTACCTGCCTGAGAGTCCGTATCACACGGTCGACGGATATGGTACAGTATGCACAGCGATCTCTCATGAAGACTCGCATATTCCTCAGAGTCAACCATCTTCGACTGTCCACGGTCCCTACCTCCCACATCCGGAGATATTTGAAGCCATAGCATATGGACAGCACCGCATCGAGCAAACGAAACCGCTGACGACTTTGCACAATTCCGCCGTTGAATATCAGGGAATAACGACCCCGCATCACCCCGTCCACTCACAGAAGGTACCCGCCGTCGAGGTAACCTCGGCGATCCATACTATTCCGTCTTCCTGTCCGGAAACAGTCCCATCAATCACAGCGACATCGAGCCCAAGTAATCCAATCCGCACTACCAATAACCCTCACCCGGAGACTCCAGCTCTCATCCATCAACCCTCCAACAACATCATCAACTATCCGAGCTACAACGAAATAGACATCATCCCATATCGCCCTTTTTCAGTAGACGGAAACACGACTACACGCCTATCCGGGCGCGTCCATGTTGGAACTCCACACTTCTTTCCACCGATTGAAAACGATATGACGACTTACGAGAGAAAAATGTTATACATGAACAGCCTCGAAAGATATGTAATACATTTACACCAACACCTCGTCGCGATCGGCATCAACCCCCCTCGAATCGAGAAAACGACTAAAACCAAGAAGATATCGCCCATGGCATTACAGGTATCGTACTTTCCATATCGCTACCATCTCATGAAACATGTCATTGTCGTCTCCCTCAATTCGGCCTCACAACAATTTTATAATATTTGTACTTGAAAATACGATCTAAGCAAACCAACTAACCCGAATTCATACAGATGATGGTCGCGTATTTCACGAGTACACGGATCAGAGAGCTATGAACTAATGCCAGTAAGACAAGAAGACAGTAAGACATATACACTACACTACGCATTCAATAATACAAGTAAACAGCGTGGCTGATTCGACAGCGAATTGCAATATGAAGCAATCATACATGAATATTAAAAAGAAAAAGACAAATCGAACAACTGAGGCAGGATAGGCGATCACAACAAGAAGCGAAGGTGATACCATATTTGATTCATAAAAAAGACAACGCACCTTTCAAGCTTTCGTTGACTTCCTCAGTCTCTTCTTAGGCGGAGTTGCGACATCTTCTGCTTCAGGCAAAAACAGTGGGACCTTGGCCTCTGTTTTGACTGGCTTAACAATCTGAACCTCCCCGCCTTTTACCTTATTATTTGCTTTAACTTCTTTCTTCAGATCCACGCTCCCGCTTCCGCTGACAGACCCATCTGACCCGTCCAGAGTCTCGACCTCCGATTGCTCTCCAGACTTGCGCTTCACGGACGAATTATCCGATCCGTCAATAGAACCACCTGTTGTGATTGCATTGATACGCTATAAGGAGCAGGCATCCGATAACCAGAAACTTACGCGGCATACGGATGACTTGACGTCCTTCAAGCAATCGCTTCGGACCGTCGTCATCATCTTCTCCATCATCATCTCCTTCCTCATACCCATCTCTATCCGACACGCCGTCATACGAAATATCCTTCACAGCGACAACTCGCATGAATTCGAGTGGCGTTATCTCCGAAGACCAACTCTCTTTGCTGACGAAAAAGGACAATTTAAAAGCAAACCATATCAAGTCACCTCTTTTGAAACGAGGTGGATCCGCGTTCTCCAACTTGACTGGAATGTCATTGACAAGGTCAAAGTAAGAAGGCCTATCCGGATTCAGCACATAATCTTCCCTCTTCTGTGCCGCCAAACCTCTCATCAACCATTCGTGAGGTTCGAAATCAGGCACCCTGGGCCTCATAGATTTGCGCAGAAACAGTTTCGACGATATGATATATGTTTCTCGGCGAGACCCATCCTGCCACCTAGAACGCTCACGATGAGATTTATTGAAATCATCCAATCCTTGAATATAGTTTTCAAAAGACTGGCGAAAGAATTCAATCGACATTGCGCTCAAAACACGCAAGCAAGACAAACCTCTATGTGATCGTACAAAGAAGGATCTTCCAACGTATTCAAAGTGTATGAGACGTCACATTTGAAGCCGACCACGTTCTGACTTCAAAATCGGACAGATGTTACCGCCGGACAATAGACGACATGAGAAGAACACACTCACACTCTATTCTCCGAAAGGCTGGAAGACGCCGTCTCTCCCGAAGGGACAAAATTACCGGTTTCCAAGTTAGTATTAGAATCCCAGACAGCTGCATGGACGAATATCGCCTCCTCGTTGGTGTTGAGGTCGAACATCTTAGAAAAGGTAACATGAAAATCGCGACAATTCAATTAAACATCGGACCCACCGTCCATGTGGAAGCTCTAGATCCGGTACCAGGCCTGGCCTCCACCAATCGCGGTCCCTGTCCTTTGAGACTCTGAGCAACCTCTTCGAACGCCAGCTGATTGTCAAAAAAGCGCGCAGGTCGCCACTCTCGAAGAAGATCACGAATATCCGTCTTTACGACCATTTGATTAAACAGAAGAATAGACGTTGACTTATGTTAATCGTCGGCAGCGACAAGCTGATTGAATCAGGAAACTGACGATGAACAGCCATCCAAGTTGAGTCATGCTTTTATACAATCGTATCCGGACGGGAGCGCGTCAACGGCATATCAGAAAGGAAAGAGGAAGAGATGAAGAGGATCCCCCCCGATGCTCCATATGTCAATGTGTGCTTACTCATCGACTCCACGTGATGGATTTATAATCCGGTCGAGTTGGCAGTCAACAAAACCTCTCCAACGGCCAAGTTAAGACTTACCCCATCCCGCGAACAAGTGACGTACGTGCAACTAGAGGATCTTACCACAGTTTATGACCCCACATAAAAAGGCAATCTGGTTGAACTCTACCACGCAATTGACCTTCATGTTATCTCTTTCGCCCACTCAAGCCGATCATTCTATGCGGCTCTCCACCTTCGAGATATTCCTGCTCCAACTACAACCACCTCTTCTTGAATTTATTCTCAATCGCTTCGAAATAAAATCCATAATTGCGGTATCTAGGGCGTCTACAACACTTCATGCAATATTCACCTGGTACTCGGGAATTACATGGGACCCTACACGCAGACTCAGACGATGGTTCGTCGACATTCTAGCTTTCAGGCGCCTTCTCTATCGCACAAATGCCGTGGTATCGGGGTCGTTTGCTCTGCAGCTATTTGATAGGAGTCATTATAACCACAGCGATATGGACTTATACGCTCGAACAGCCGGCGTAGACGATATTCGTCACTGGCTATCCACTCAAGGTTATCAGTCGACTGAAGAGATATTATCGCCATACGATTACCTCTCCGGCATCCATCATCGTCGACCTCATGTCATCAAAGCAGTCATGAACAAAACATCATACAATGATCCTCTCCTCGCCGTATATAATTTTAAGAAACTGATTGCATCCGCAGACGGATACATAGAGATACTGCGCGTGCAACTCATCGTCGTCGACACTGACCCCGTCGAGCATATACTTTATGAATTCCATTCAAGTGAGCTCCGATATGCCGAGTTATACATTGAAACTATCTAACAAGTTATTACTTATGTTTGAACAGCTGCCGTTATGAACTTCATAACTGCTACGCACGCGCTCTCGATATTCCCATATTCAACGTTCGTCATGCGGAAGTCCTACATAAGCAAGAACCGAGATAAGCTACCAAGGAACGTTGACCAATGGATAAACAAGTACAAGGAAAGGGGCTTTACCCTTGTGGGCGAAGAAACATCACGATTTCCAGAAGACCTGAGAGCGGGCCCTAGATTTATCACGGACCGTCGTTGCTGGAAGATACAATTTCAAGGTCAGTTATATCCGATCAATGTAAATCAAATCAAAAGAACAGATAGTAAAAGATCTAACACATATAGTCGAACTCACAATATCCAACGGGCCCAACTGCAAAGGCAAGAACGACAGATATTACGGCGACATCGTCATAAACATACCGTTTGAAGTACTACCCATGGCAAGCACTGTGGTATCGAAGGGTTCCTACATAAAGATAGTGCAGCCATATGTATGGAGGTGTGTTACTTCAGTCTCTCATTCACCGACATCTAAGTCATTCTTCTGATAGATCAATTTCAGACCGGCGAAGGAAAACTCAGAAACCTCTAGAACTATATAGCTTTATTCGACAACTATGAGCAATCTTATCTTCAAGTACGAACAATCCCCGAAAGATGTAAGAAGTATATATAAATATCAAACCTGTGATCGCACGCTCTCGAAACCTCCCAACAAATATATATTGTACATACATATGCCCGCGTCTACTCGTAAATAAATCTACTCCTTGCACACATCCCCCCCCCTCACCTCCGTTGACAGTCCGCAAGATATCCCATTACCTTTAATCGCGGCGTACGCACAAATATACATAACAGACCACAGTACAAGTAGAAACAACAAGTCTCCCCCAACCTGTTTAACATTCTTCAACAGAAAGAAAAGACGCGAGGAACTTGAAGCTCATCTATGATATTTTTAGTACACTCGCCGAGGGTTATTGGATGCGCTTGTACCATGTCAATACATGTCGTTCGTGGAGCTAACTTCAAAAAACGGCTCATAAGAAATATCGACCTGGGAAACCCGATGTGTATGGACTGACGTTTTACGCAGCAACAACAGACCGAGAACTATCGTTAATTGAGAATTTTAAATAGCCTTGTTCACGCCTCATAGACACACTCCCTCGATCAAATGTGAATAATAAGATAAAAAATAGAATAATCGCTAGACCTTCTTGTCTAAACGATTATGCATAAAATTTATCGGGAAACGATTCGAAAGAGGAGTATATATATAAAGAAATAAAAAGCAGTTGCCCCGACCTTATCAATGTAAGAGGGACATATATTCGCTTAGTAGTGACCAGATGCCGGCTCCCCCTGACTCAAATATTCACGGACAGTTTTTTTATGACTAATGGAAAATATTCGATGTAGAACTTCCGGTCTAAATACGGGACACTTCGCTCTCAAAGGCTCAAGCACCATCCGAGGCGCATCTTGGAGTGACAAGCGCGACGCGCTATTGAATCTCCGCTCGGCTGTCCACAGAAGCTCTGTCATCATTTTTAGCTCATGCCACACACTCGGCATCTGACGGACATTCAACCATAGTCGGATGCCACACCCTCTTTTTCACTCCCACCTTCCATCCCTAACCTCCACACGTCTCCGTCTCAGCTCCCGCCCATCTCCTCCCCCATCCTCCCCCGATGCTAATCATTCGAGCTCTTTCTAAACGAACAGGACGGGTAACACATACGGGAGACTCACAGTACGCGATATAGCTGACACTGACAAGTAAGTGGAAGGGCGTACTACAGTACACGTTTCACGTCGTTTCAATTGATTTTTGATTCTGCTAACATGATGTGTCAGTTCCCCTAGTTTTTTGTTTATCACTTCTCACCCTACAACTGCTTCCCATACCTGGCAAAAGCGAAACGGACAGCGGACGTCTTCCTTCATCCAGTATCAGCTTTATTCCCACTTTCCTCACGCAAAAGAGCGAATCGAGGGTGGCTCAATCCGACTTGACTGTCACCACGACCAGCGAGGGTCCCCGCTTCCTCAACACGTGCAATGGTTACGCTGCTACCTTCGTGGCCGCCTACTCAGCCTCCCTCACATCAAACAGCGACGATCTGCCTTCGCAACACGCAACGGCCATCGTGACCGATGGTCCACCCTATTTGGCTTGACATCAGTCTACATTGCTTATGCGGCCTCGTGAAGCAACAAAGAATAAGGTACGAACATCTTATTTCCCAACCCGCCTGTCCAAACTCACATCCCCATATTCGAGAGCGAGACGTATGGCGTCTCTCCACGGCCGGAGACCCTCAAGATCAACGGCGTCACCACTATCCGTTCATGGCTAGCCAGACTGAGCATTATAGGTGAATACGCCATTGAATTGAAAGCCACACACGCTGATACTGTGTTATCATAGGAAGGCATTGACCACCGCCTGCTTCACATTGAATAGGTTCTCGGGAAGGTTGATAACTCTCGGCAGTGTGCGGGGACTATCACCGTTGCTACCCTGGACTCTTTGCATACAATACTCAGATGGATAGTGGGTTATGTTGCAACGGTTGATAGGATTTAGCCATGGCTCCTTCTTATTTTTATTCTTAACAATGAGATAAGTCAACAATGATTGTGACAATGCCCGCCAGTGCTATACACTGACTTAAACGTTCAACTCGTCACAGCGCTACACCTCCATTATGCCAAACAAGCATATCGGTCAAGAACAAATACACCGACAATATGGATGTAATACAAGGATATTACGAAATACCGTTGTCAGGTGCCCGAAACGTAGCACGTCGTAAAATAACTTTCATACCAATAATCAAACTACGGAGGTTTGTCGACGCGTTTCTAATTTTCATTTCTGTCAAGTTGCTCGATATCTCGACTTCGCTTATTCTCCATCTCATCCCTCATAGAAACACTGCCAGATCCTTCCAACGAAAACGTAAGCGGATGGACGTCGGGAGTATTCATCAACACTTCCTCCAACCAACTTGACAACAACGACAGTCGTAATAAGCAACGAAATAGACGCAGTGGTGGAACAGTACTCACGCATCAAGGAGGGCTACTCCAAAGTCCAAACAGCCCGGACGAACGTCGACCATCCACTCTCGTTCACTCATGTGAGTACTACCATACTTTGCCAGTACGACGTTACCCAACCACTCCTTCTTAAGCAACTTCCAAATGACCACATTCGGAATAGCTGCTGCAGGCGCTCGAGCCACGTACAACCGCCAATGACGCAGAAGACAAGTTTCAGCCAACGGAAATTCGGCTATTCTGAAGCTCGTATACCCGTTAGGAAACAAATGCGGCATCTCCAGAATATCCGGATTACTAGCGTCGACAGGCTGCATCCAAGCGGTCATAAAGGTTCCGCACGTCGAGAAGACCATACATTTGACCCGTCCAGGTAAATGCGCCTGAGAATAACATAAGTGGGCGAGGCTAATATCACGAATGACTAAAATAAAAAGACAAACCCTCTGTACCTCATCCGAAGCAAGTCTAATATCAGCCGAGGCCACAGAGCTCTCATCTTTCAGATTCATAGATCCTCCCCACTGCGAACAATGCTAAGTCTCAAGTTTGAAAGAGTTTCCCTTAGTGAGCCACTCACGTTAAAATCCCATTTCAAGAGTTGAAGCCATCGCCGAGATTCCTCGTCATCAGGGACATCAGTGTAAGACGCAGACTGCTGTGCAAAATGCATGCCGGTAAACAATTCTAAAAGAGTTTATCAAGGGTTTGTTTCTCCCTTATCACAAACACTCAAAGGACTTATTATAAACGCTCTTCAGCGTCAGCACATTTGTCTCTGAGTCTCATGAGAAAAGCAACTACACGACGATTTCACGTGACTGGACCGATAATCATACGTCATCATTAATTAATCAGCAACTACAGCGTTATCCCCATACATCCTTGACCCAACGCCGGCCAACGCCATCCCCTGCAAATCGCCAGAGGCAACCCCAAGCAGCTTAACCACGTCTACTCCATTCGGCACTAACCCCTTGACTACATAACACGCGACCCTTCACCATGTCAATGGAGAAAAGCGCCCGTCAACGCCTCGCCGTCCACTTCGCAGGAAAGAAACAGTTACGAGGCCAACCCCATTTGAAGCCACATAGAAGTTGTAGATGACACTCCACACATCCCGTAATGCTTGTACACCATCAGTTCACGAGGATCAACCACACAATATTATGTATTCGACTTTGATCGCATATTATCAAAGGCGATATAAATTCAACTCGACAGAGCTCGAATCTACGTCACGGTTAGAAGTAACCGCATTTCAGTCCTCAAACACAACGCATCCAAATCCAATATGGTCATTCTGATCACATCTGACAATGTGAAGTACGTTGTTGAAAAGGACGTCGCAGAGCTATCCGTCCTCGTAAAAAACATGCTAGAAGGTGAATCACTCAAATCTAGTAAACGTACACCCAACATTCGCTGAACTTGAGAGCATGAAATCAACAGATATTGGACCATCGGACGAGCCTATTCCGCTTCACAATGTCACATCGACTGTGTTCAACAAGGTACGCAATGTTCTATTATACTTGTCAAGGCCACATATAAGAATATTTGAACCTGAGCAACATCAGGTACTCGAGTATTGCATATACCACCGGAACGACCCTCCTCCCTCAGATGACGACGAAGGCTGCGCTAGTCCACTACACAAGTACCTCGCGTCACACATATGTTCCGAATGGGACCAGAGGTTCTTCGATGTCGATCAAGCGCTCCTATTCGACATCATCCTTGCCGCTAACTACCTTGATATAAAGACCTTGCTGTGCGTCACGCTAATATAATACTCACACATCCCGCTATAACGCCTTCAACCAGGGACGACGCTTGCAAAGCTGTAGCCCACCTTATTCAAGGCAAATCGACGGAAGAAATCAGAGGAATATTCAATATCGTCAACGACTTCACCCCGGAAGAAGAGGTAAGATTAAGTCTTTCGCATTTATACATCTACATTCAGGCTCTTACGATTGTGTATTGTCTGCAGGCACGCGTAAAGAAAGAAAACGTGAGTAGTTAATCAGACCGCTTCGTACCACACAAAATTTGCAGATGACTCTAACTGGACGCGTATACAGGAATGGGCCGACGAGCCGTGAAGCATTTCGCGCAAC
>NHYE01004993.1:0-10926 GCA_002938385.1 Gymnopilus dilepis | reverse complement strand
GAATCAACCACAGATGGGCTGCTGGGACATCTTGTATGCGGACTTGTATACACCATTGGAAATAGGCTCTCATTGCGTGATCAGATGGACCTGTCCTTTCACAGACTGACCTCTACCTATTGAACACGACCCTCGAATTGAATCCGATTCTCGAAGGCAGAATGGACAATCAGCATCTGCAATTTCATCTGGTCACTGGTGCGTGCCTACCATGTCCACCAGCGCAACTTCTCTGATTGTTACATACACGATATAGGGTTTACCACATCTGGGAGGGGAGGGCCTGGGGATAACAGTATATACGGCAAAGACGAGCCTGCCACACTGCCGCGGGTTAATCAACTTATCATTATTTCACGGTTTTCTCCATGGTGTACGATCGTCAAGAGGGACACCGGGGTCACGATAGGAGACGTCTGTTCAACGATCTACAAGGAGTGAGTCTCCCCAAACACAGCTCGCTCTGCACACTTTCTCATATCCACGAAAGATATACAGAACATGAAGTCACCGAAGCCGAATTCACCTCTTTGAACCCCAGACTGCAAGATCAAATGAAGCGCACAGCGGCAAACAATATGGCGCAAACGAATCCAGGAGCCGCTGCTGCCGCCTGGGGCTCGTACTACACACCTGCTACGCAAATGCCCGATAGAATCAGACGTATCGGTGAGTGCTTCAACCTTGATCTGAATCAAACTAAGTACTTCTCTGTAGATTGGCTTCGCGACAGAGTATATTTCGAAGGTCTGTCAAGAGATGACAAGTATGCCCAGAACAGGCTGGGATTCAAGGCTCCCAACATCTTTGTGATGGAGCTGACTGGCTGAATTTCTTTCGACATCTCTCATCTCATTTCTTTTTCTTGTGGAAGGATCTTGCAACATCTTCGTCTATCCATGTCTATTCCCTATCTTCTATCCTGTAGTACATGCTGTATACCTTGTGCTGTGTTGTTTTGTAGGCGGAATCATATCATACATATATAGGATACATAATCAGTACACATGGCTGGCGGCGCAAATCCAAATAAAAGGAAAATGGCTAGGTGGACTAGGAAGTGGTAAATCAAGTGATCAGAACAGTTGCTAGCAGAAAATACGGATAAAGAACGAGCAGCACTAAAACAAAGCTGAAATAAGCTGATGGATATCGACATGAGGTAGGATATCGGTGTGGAAGGGTATGGTAAAGAAACTGAGGTGGTGATGCGCGAGTAGTCCCAGTGAGGTTGTGATGGAGATAGGAGCAAAGGATAGGCTTACAACGGATAGATAGAGTAGCAGGAAAGAAATCAAAGTAAAAAAAAATAGAGGCAATCATCGATGGTGGTCATAGTCAACATCACCGTCATCATCCGAATCAGAAGAGCTAGGCGGCACGACACTGATCCTGCCCCCGCTCGGAGTGCCACGCGCACTCATCGAACCTGCCCGAGATCGCGCTTTCATATTGGGACTAGGATGGGCCGAGTTAGCCCTCATCCTCGCCTCCTGATCCTGCCGCTCCTGCTGCGTCATAGGGAAAGCCGTCAAACATCGCATGACGAACGTACAGGGTAGAGCTTCCCCTGTAATTCGCTTCACGGCATTATCATTCTTCTCGATGCCACCGAACATCGTGTTGCGACGAAGGAAGTCTAGCCGTTTCATGCCCGTCCCGAGCATGCCACCTGGGACTGAAGGATCTCGCGATCGATTGTGGGTGTAGGCTGCCGATACGTCTCGTTGCTCGTGGGTCGATAAAGACATAAAATCAGCCTTGTTCGAGAACTTCACGAGCTCGTGGCAGATGCTCTCAATGACCTCCCCACATGTTACGCCAAGGTCCTTGTTCTGCGCCTTGACTTCTATCATCCACGGAATAGTATCTGTAACGATGCGTAATGAGGTGATCCGTGGGTACGTAGCTGGATCATCACGTCCGTTCAACCAAGAGACATAAGGCTTATCATCTGAACGCTGGATAGTCGAAGTGGGGAAGAGCATGTTCCATTTCAGGTGAACCTGGTCAGATCCGTCGTCCGGGAGACAGCTAATCAGAGGATTGGTTTTAATGTTGGCCTGTACGACATGGGCTATGAAGGGTTCGAGCACAGGTCCGTCTGAAATATCTTCAGTAAATGTCACTTTGAAATGGGCCGAAGCGACTTACAATGAGGTCCTCGAGCGAACGGAGGCGCGTGATCTAGCCCATCCTTCGGATTAACAGGAGGTTCGGGAGGCGGGGGTGGTCGTGGTATCCCAAATCCACCTCCACCCCATCCGAGTGGCTCCTGAGCAGGAGGAGGAAAATAGCCTTGCTGAGGCGGAGGTGCACCACCTCCCCATCCACCAGCCAAGGGAGGAGGTCCATGAGGTGGCAAATTGGGAGGTGCGCGGCCAAAAGGTGTATAGTGCCCTTGCTGTGGTAGTGGCTGAGCTCCACCCCAAGGTGTAGATTGTAAGTGTGCCGGAGGTGGGCCATGAGGTGTATTATAGAGTGGATATTGCCCAGGAGGAGGCCCACCAAATTGCTGTGCATATGGCGAATACGGTGACTGAGGAGAAATGGGTGAATTTGGAAAGGCTCCGCCCCATGCTCCGGGAGCAGGTCCCATGGGACCCATAGGATATGGATTCATGGCAGGAGATGCTAGTGGGTTGGGATTGTCTACAGAAAAACCAATGTAGTCAGACGAGACGCCCTGTCTGGAGGGTGGCAGATTGCTCGGTACAACTCCCGGAGTGACTATTTGTGCTGGAGGAATGAAGGGCGTAGACGAGTAAGGTGAGTGCGGGTAAGCGTAGCTTCCAGCCCCTGGTAATGGTCCGTAGCCTGAATATCCTGGGGAAGGGTGAGGAGGAATGACCGGAGGCGGTTGAGGAGAGCCCTCGGGACTATTCAAAGGTGGAATAAAAGGCGTGTTTGGGGTTCGTGCGCGATTCGACATCGTGATTGATTATTTCGGGGGTATATTATCGGCAGGTATTCGGTATGGCTCTGCAGGAGTCATTGTCCCAAGAAATGCCATAGAAAGCATTTTGCAATACCCAAAATAAAACATGTGCAATGAGGTGGATGAGCAAGTCGGTCGGGTGGATAAGATGCAAAGTGACTCACGAAGTCTAATGGGAATCTGATCAGACCGCGAACACGAGTTGATCAACAGCCAAGAAAGATAGGATGATTCTCAAATGTCCAACGGATGAGCCTGCCTCGTACCATCAGCATTGCTCCAAAGGATTGCCAACAGACGCACCTTGAAGACAGCTGGAAGATGGCAGAGCATTCGTGAATGACAGCATGAAATCCGTGGAACGCAACCCGTACCACAAGTGTGCTCTTTGAGAGGGATCGGTTGAGTAACAGTAAGATGTGTGGGTCTAACCCGAAGTATTTCTCTTACTTTTGCAGACCTGGCAGTCCGATTTGAGAGGCTTAGGCTTCGTGAAGTGCAAAGGCGAGCATGAAGTGAAGCAAAGCGTTCCCCTGATCTCCGTCCTGCCGGATCGCGTCTTTTGCGCTCACGTGCCAAAATGCAGTGCCGCCGTCAATCGCCGGGCATTGCCATCGCTTTCTTTGAACCTTTCTCCCACTTGCTCCAGCTTTCTTCTGCAGAAAAGAGGGCTATTGCTGTCAGTCAAGTTTTCATCGTACACTGGCGGTTATTTTGGGTCGGCCATTTACAAGTGGCGTTCGTCCTGGGACTCTGTTCACGTCAGTGGACTTTATGCGAACTCGCAGTGCGTAGGCCATGAACATGGGACAAGTATACAAAGTGGTCAATGGTACCGTAACGATATGTCCTTGCGCCGCGTAACGTGAAAAGCCGCATCGCAGTGGTGAAACTGTAGGCCCACCTCCGTGCCAAATTGCCTATCAATAATTGTCAAGGACCTGCCAGACTCCAGTCCCATCAGCGTCATACATGGAAGACCGAGCAAGTGTTCGGCATCCTGCTTAGGTGTCTTTGCCATGTGAATTCGTATGTCGATTTGCGGAGAGGTTTCCCGGGCAAACTTCATGAGCAAATGTGCTTACATTAGAGGAGTAAGCCTTTCTGTACTTCTTCTATCTTCAATGAGAAACTTCCGTTGTTTATTTGAGTCTTCTTCAGGACGAAAATGCAGCAATAAGTCAATCAATGAAGTTGTTCGGACAACTCGGCGAAAATACTTACTGTCTAGCACCTACAACAATGACAGGCTGATAATCATACTTACATAGTTTTAAAGCATTATAAGCTTTCGCTGGTTATGATTTATAGTTGACAGCACTCATTTCGTCAAGCGCAACGCCAGACTGAGCACCGAGCGACAAGCTAACAGATTTCTTTCAGATCGGAGTCCGCCAGGCTCTTCCGGAATTACATATCTTATCTGTTCCGGCGGCGGCAATGGCCGGAAATGACGCTGTCATGGTACCTTGCCCACGCAAGCCTGCGGCTGCGGTCTGCACAGAAAATGATGAAGATATATCCCATTCGTGCTGTATTTCGGTCTCTTTCCAAACTTTCATCTCGTTCTTGTGGACACGTAAGAACTCTGCGCAGCCGCAAGTCCTCGGCCCGACACATTCAGCCTAAAAAGTCTCAATCCGACTCTTTTCAAAGGCCACCCTAGACATTGAATATTGACCCATCATCAGCTATCGACGATTCCCTCTTGTCTCCGCCCATGAGCTACCAGCAAATCTTGCTATCGCCTTTGGTGGCGCTGGGCCTCTATGTGCTCTATAAAGGCGCCAAATTGTTATACTTCCAATGGACTTCTCCTTTGAACGATCTTCCAGGGCCGCCGAGCACTCACTGGTTCTTTGGCAACTTAAAGGACATCTGGAAAGCGGTACGTTGGACCCTATGTTTGATTCGATCCCCGTGTCTAATCGCTCGTAGGACAACTCAGTCCTCCATGAGAAGTGGGTTGAAGAGTATGGGCCAACGCTCAAATACAAAGGGTTCCTCCAGGTGCGCGCTGATCGACAGCTGTCTCCCATGATCGGTGGATCTGAATCTAGCGTCCCTAGACTAGCCGATTTTATACAGTCGATCTGAAGGCTATCAACCACATCCTCATGAACAGCTATATCTATCAGAAATCGGAAGCGGGGCGATATAACCTGAGCAGGATTTTGGGAAATGGTGTTCTGGTCGTTGAGGAAGATAAGCACAAGCAGCAGGTAAGTCCCTCGTACATCTGCAGCCCGGAGAAGCTATGGACAACGCTAATCCATCCTTTTCCAGAGGAGGGTCATGGTAAAGTGTCTCCCTACCTTGTACAGGACAGATATGGCCTTACAAGAACCCGCAGAACCCTGCATTCGGAGTTGCTCAAATAAGGGAATTGACTGAAATATTTGTCGAGAAGTCCATACAGGTCAGTCTTCTGCTCTATCGTACGTCATGCGACCTCATTGGAGTACAATGCAGCTTCGGGATATCTGGGCCGACGAAATCATTAAAGCTAATGGCCAGGTCGAGGTTCTCTCCTGGCTGAGTAAAATGACCCTCGACGTGATAGGGCTGGCTGGTAAAAATTCCTTGGTGCTCATGACACGCGGATTTCTGACCTGATCTTATGCACAGGATTCAATTACAATTTCAATGCCCTGACGAGGGATGGAGAGAAAAATGAACTGAACCAGGCCTTTTCAACCATCTTCAGATCAGGAACTCGCATGAGTCTGATTCCCATGTTAAGAGGCATGGTACCGTTCTTGCGCTTCCTCGTATGTCTCATGTTAAGTCTTCTTGGAGTAGGAATAAGCTGACAGCCTTTGTTCAGCCAGCTGAAAGGGATGCAGAAACCAAAATCGCCCGGGAGAAAATGGCGCGTATTGGTGATCAATTACTCAGGGAAAGTAAAGCCGCCATTCTGGCCGATGAAAAGGAGAATGGCAAGGTGGAGAAGACGGCGTTCAAACGACGCGATCTTCTCTCTTTACTCCTTAGGGCAAATATGTCGACAGACGTACCTCCCAATCATATGACGGACGAAGATGTCCTGGCTCGTGAGTTAGTTATGGCACTTTCCATACCGCAGCTAAAGGGTCTTTTTTCCAGAGGTGCCAACGTTTATTGTCGCTGGGCATGAAACTACCAGGTGAATCCTTTATGCAAATTTCCTGCACTAGACTGGCTAACTCTGGGTAGTACGGCCACAACATGGGCCCTGTACGCGTTGACACAACAACCCGACGTCCAGACCAAACTCCGGGAGGAATTGTTCACGATCGGAACTGACAATCCTACCATGGATGAACTGAATTCATTGCCCTATCTCGACGCCGTTGTCCGCGAGACGCTTCGAATCCATGCTCCTGTTCCGATGACTATGCGTGAAGCGGTTCGCGACGATATCATTCCCCTTGGTCAGCCTGTCAGGGATCTAAAGGGCAACTTACTCGACTCGATTAGGTGAGACTCCATGATAGGCGCTACTCATTACCCCTTACTCATTTTTCATGTACATCTAGAATCAAGAAGGGTCAAACGGTAATTGTTCCAATCACCACTATCAACAGGTCAAAGGCAATCTGGGGTGAAGACGCCAAGGAATTCAAGTATGCCCGCCTTTGCGTTCTGGGGTGGTGACATGCTTATACTTCGCTTCACAGGCCGGAAAGGTGGCAAAATGTTCCTGAAGCTGCAGGCGCTATTCCCGGCGTCTGGGGTAATCTCATGACATTCTTGGGCGGCCCTCGTGCTTGCATAGGATACCGATTCTCTCTCGTTGAGTAAGCTTCGTCTACTCTGGTCCATTTGGTTCGGTTTCTGAAAGTTTGTTGATAGGACGAAGGCTTTGTTGTTCACTCTCGTTCGAGCCTTCGAGTTTGAACTCGCAGTCCCGGCGGACGAAATCATCAAGAAAACGACCATTGTTCAGCGCCCTATAATCAAGTCTGACCCGGAAGGTGGCAACCGCATGCCTTTGATTCTCAAGCCGGTCAACCGTGCTTGATGACAGTCTCTTTTGGAAAGTTATGAATTTCATTTCGGAATGTTCTGATTGAGGATATCTACTCTGTAACGCAAGGTGTCGTGAACCTAATGGACCTTTCACTCTGTACTTTATTTTTCTGTGGTGCTTATGTCCAAGTCTTTCTCATATGCTTCTGCTTCATCTGAGGTTTCCTCGTCTTTCGACCAAATTTTGTCGCGCAGTCAGCAACCATCTCAGCTTCGAATGCAAGACACACCTCGTGGTTCTCATCGTTGAAGTTCTACTCGCCTCACCTTCGTCCTCATTTTGACTGCGGCTGGCAAATGACTGCTCTTAAAGGAAAGCTTTACGTGCCATTAAGCACCGTGTCTTCATCCTTCGGTCCGTCATTGGCTGCCTGCCTCATTAGAAGCCTTCTGGGATGCTTTATATTTGCCTTGCAGAGCATTCACCGCCTCTGGCCTAAAATTGGCACGGCTCGTGTATGATAAGTATATATTGACCAGTAACCCTCTCAAAGGCTGTGATCCCCTCCTATCGTTCTGCAGTTATGTTGGGCCTCGTACGATCTGCCCGTCAGTAGACCGTCTTCTAACATTTTGCTGTTGAAAGCGCGTATTGATCTCTTCGTTTCGCTTACTAGACGTCAGCATTGCCCAGTCGATTCGGTGCTTGTTGCTTCCGACGACTGCTGAGTCCTACGTCGAGAAAGACGTACGTGCATTCCTTGGAGTCGTGACAGAATTATGGAAGTTAACCATCTTGCAGGAAGAGTACAATTCAAAGAACGTGTTTAAAATTCAGTCCCTGAGGGACAATCTTGAGATTCTCGATGGCCTGGTATGCAGAATGAGCATCTGCCTCCATGTTATGATTTTATGCTGACTCGACAACGAGATATCGGAAAATAAACATGAAAGGTCTTTGATACTGCGACAGATGAAAATGGGTGGTCGTAGCTGCGAAGTACGCGTTTCAACTTCTCTCCCTCAGGTTTGATCATTGAATATTTTAAGGACGCATTTCCAATTCCCCGTATGCAAATTCCAGCCATCGCACCAAGAACAGCGTCATTTTCGTCTGAGGACACAGCAGTTCTGGTGGACGAGCCGCAGAGCATCTGGGATGAGAATGAGAATTCCCTCGCGACTGCTCTGTACCGAAATCTCAAGGAAAGAAGATTATTCCAAAGCTATGTGAGTTCATTCGGATATCGCATGTGAATGTGTAGTGCTCACAGGCGTTTGCTAAGGCGAGGGAATTAGAGGAGTCTATTGCAAACTACCAATACCTTGTCAAAACGCAGGCTACAGCAGATGCAACAGGCCATCGCGAGCTGCGCGATTGGGCACAGGTTTGTTCTTCCAAGTTCGTAAGACCATTGGAGCCGATGGAGCTGATTTATATATCTGTTTGAAAACTTTTCTCTAGAAAATGCTTGCTACGTTTGATTTTCTGACAACTCTGTTGATTAGCATTTCGACGGTTGGGGCAGGCTTAGTGTATGCCACCATTTTCAGGTCTGTTCTACTTGAGTCATGCCTTCATCTTGCTCAGCTGAATGTGGGGTCCAGTGCTTCAAGAGGAAATGTCGTGTTCATGTGCTTGACCTTCCCTTTGTTTACGGCTGGATTTCTCGTGCCAATGACCGTCCAAGTGCTTTTGAGATTGGCTGCAAATTTGCCTTACCCTGTTCAATTTGCCAGTCAAAAAATCTGGGGATATATTCTAGGGTGAGTGGAGTCCTCAATCACCCTCCAGTTGTATTGCTTAAGGCTTCAACTTTCCAAAGCTTGTTCATGGGTATTGCAGTCGTCGCTGTCCTGGCTGCCTTGGTCATCTTGAACCTCACAGTATTCCTTCTTGATCCAGATGCAACGGCTCCGGTAAATTTTGACAGCCACGGCATCTCGATATCGGGAATTGCGATATTTGCATTTTCGTTCTCTGTAGCTTTAGTTGCGTTTGCTGCTTTCGTGGTGTTCTTCATTGTTCGATGGCGGGTATCGAAAGTGCGCAGCGAGAGAGAAATTCATGTTTCAGAGGCTTCAAATGCCTTGGAAAACTTTAAGCATGTGTAGGTTAGCCAGATTTCGTTGTATAGTTGCTACGACTGTAAGCTTATTTATCCACGCCAGTTGCTATGGAATGTGACGAACGCGACTTCCAAATTTCACGTGCAGGGTGACGTACCGTGTTCAACTCACGAACGTAGCCAAAATCATTGATCAAAGCCAAACTCAAACCGCCATCAGCCATCGGCGTTCGACAACAATCTTTTATGTGGTGAGATTTACATGTGCATTTTTCTTCTGACATTATCGAACATACATATGATATTAGCTGATTGCTTGTGTTCGACGCGACCACAAAGAGGCAACATTCGAGCCCCAACGCTATGACAGGCAGAAAAAGAAGGTCCAAAGCGCAAAAGATGCAGTTGCGTAAAGCCACAGAAATTGCCCTCAAGAAAAGGTCGAAGATCGGACAACTCTCTTGTCGATTGGAAGAGAGGGAAGAAGACGTGAAAGAGATACAGGCTGAGATGCAAACATTGCGGCAAGAGTTGAAAGTGTTGGAAGAGGAGATGCAGAAAGCTCAGGAGGATGTGGAAGGTATGAAGCACGAGTTATCGACTGCCCTTCTTGAGCAGACTGCCGCAAAAGCTCTGGAGGGCTCAGACAAGGATCTAAAACTATGCGACCTCGAAAGTAGTAGTGCTCCGGTATCGGAAAGGTATTGTGGCTATCCTCCTCCATTGTGTACTGCTATGTGAATTGATTTTGCTTTTATTTAGTTGTCCTCTATGACGTGCTCAAGGTCATTGAAAACATCTTCCTTCTTCCGAAAGCTTCACCATGGATATGAGAAGTCGCGACTCGGCGTCCGAGTCTCAAACGCACGTCTTTGCCTTCACAGCTTTAAGCCGCGTACTTTGATGACTATGACACGCGATTGGAGCAATGCTTGGGCCAAGGCGAATTCCACTCATTGCTTTCGCGCATTTTTTCAAGCGATGTATGGTTTAGGAAAATGTGGCGTACGTCCATGTGACTGGACGCGTCTGCTATTCACGTGCTGGGTGACTGGTGACGATGTCGCAAATACCTTGTCAGCGGGCGCCTAATATCTGAGCAGCCAACACCGTCTCCACATCAACGTTGACGCCGTAGGAAAACACACATTGGCGGGAAAGAAAGACTTTTGGGCATCCTCCTGTTGCCATGGTGTCAGCGTCGACAGTTCTTCGGCCCTGTGTATTACGTTGTGCGTACGGACCAACGGCACGTGCCGACGGAATGCGCTGGCACCCTTTCTGAAAATTCTCTTCGCCTCGTCGAGTCAGACGTCCACTTTCAAAACCGACCCTTTTCACTCGTTTCAACCACATTTACTTCTCCTTGCACTATGAGTACGCGTAAGTCGCGCAAAAACGGCAAAGGTCGCACGGTCGCGCAGAAGGAGGCCACCGCTAGGATGCGGCAGGCACAGCAGGCTAGAGCCGCAGAAAAGAAGGCCGAGAAAGAGAGGCTGAGGGCTATGCTTGCTGTCGCGCTGAGGGATGAGGAGGAGGAAGAAGAGAGCGTTAAGGCCACAGACGTCAATACTGTCCAGGGAGTGGGAGGAAGTCCCGCACCGCCCAAGGCTGAGGCGGCACCTGCACCTGCACCTTCTGTCGAAGATCAAACTATACGGAACGTCGACGTGTCCGAGGATCAGAGCACTGCATTACCAAGGGAAGAGAAGACTATTCAACGCCCTCAGGAGGTCATCAAAGGAAGAACAGAAGATGACGATGACGAGCTTGACTTTGATATAGAAGAAGCTATGAGGTAGGTCTTTATCCTGGATCTTCCTGCTCTTTGATCTGGAGGCTCGCGCTGACTATGGGAATTTATTTGTAGGGAGTACTGTAATCCTCCAGACGTCTTAACGACTGGCATCAAGTTTGCGGCCTATATTCCGATCCCAATGTCTGGACGGAGTTGGTGAAAGACAAGAT
>NHYE01004992.1:0-10903 GCA_002938385.1 Gymnopilus dilepis | reverse complement strand
GTCAGCTTTCGGGAAGGAATATCACCCTCAGAAATCGACAATCCGGGATTTTGAACTCCTTCACTAGTGGCAAACGAGGTCACCATTTGTCAGTAGCGTACTAAGTAGATAGACGCATATAAATTATCACGGAGGAAGTCCGATTAGGGTACTACTTCCTAGCTTGCTTTCACTCAGGCGAGAGACTAGAGTCACATCCATAAATTTATATATTCTTTGTCTACTACTAATACCAAACTTGTAAGGCGGATAAATGTACACTAGCAGCCTTGACTATTGTCAGACGTGTCTACTTACTTTGAAGATTCAATGAATTAATCAGTGAGGGCCCGGCTTCTCACTCTAGAGGAGACATACGTCAGCAAGACCGAAAAACCTCTGCAGACTACCAAATCGAGATGACGACAGAAATTGTGAGCGCTAATGGCCATGGGGTTGGCCTCGTACCTACCTGTAAAGCATTGTACCCCAGCCTCGTACGAATTACTGAGCTTCCTCCCAACAAGGACATTGTACCCCAGCCTCGTACGAATTACTGAGCTTCTTCCCAACAAGGACAGATGCGACGGGGAAAGGAAAGGAAAGGAGTGACAGATTCGAAGGAACGCCTCAAAGCAGGGCTTCATATATTATCTGACACTTTCCGGTCAGTCTTCTCTTGACAAGTGATTAGGGCTGGCTTGAGCTGAGATCTACTTACAGAGCGTTGATGGATTCGCCCCCTTGCAGGTTATAAGAGGTGACAAGCTTGTCAAGTCCTGAGCTTGTCAAGTCCTGAGATGATGGCGATCTGATATAATATCCTATTGACGCCGTGCAGCGCCAAAGCTGATTACTGGTGAATCCTTCTGAACAAACCATCAGCGGCCGCAACCGTTGATATTCCAAATTGGATTTTTCCGACATACCTATGCTCGAAAGCACCAGAGACGCACATGATTTAGCGGCCTTGTCAGGGCGAGCGGAGTTCAAAGGATAACAAGACAGCTGGCTGTCGTGGTGGCGGTACGATAGGCGAAGAGGGTGGGAGCAAGCAGTGGGGTGAACGTTAGAAAGCAGGGGCTGGAAGTACGACGAATGAGACCGAAAAGTATGGCGCAAATAGCAGGGCGACTTGCAATGAAAGAGACCGCGTATCATATGTACGTCCTCAAGCCCAGCATAACATAGTAGCAGCAATGAGAGCAGAGACGATGGTAGGAACGAACACGTCCGAACACGATGATTCGAGATTACTGAATTGTATTAACTCATGTGTATGCATTTCTGGATTACTGAGTTGTATCATGGAGAACCAAGAAGTAGTGTACACATTGGAGAGATTGTGTAACCAGTTTCTAGCGTTTGGGGATTGTTACCATCGTGTTCTTGTATTTCTTGTCCCGGATCCTGCAGAAGTGTGACGAGGTGAGCCAAGCAAAGAACCGGTAACTATCGCATCAGAGACCTACCGAGCGCTTCGCACACGTTGCGGGAGGGTGGTCCCAACAGTTCTTTTCGACGTCTTTCTTTCTGTAGGACCACTCCGGCGTTTGCCGACGTCAACTTCCAGCTGATCTGAGTTCCGTTCGCTCGCGTCTTGTTGAACCTTCATCCCTGCTTTGGGTATATGTATACCTTTACGTTTTTGTCTCACTGGAGGTCCACTTTCTGCCTCATCGTCGATTCTGGTCTGACTTGCCCGTTTCCTGTCTATTCTCCCACTTTTCGCCCTCTCATTCCGTTCAGGCTGGTCGGTTCTTTTCTGAGAAGTAGCCGACGCCCGACGACGGGTTTCAAGCTCGATCTTTTCATTGGACATGGAGCCTAGGTCTCCATTCAAGGATACGGCAGCAGGACGATCGCCTAACGAAAGCTTTCCTGAGAATGAGGCAGATGGAAATATATGGAAGCATTTACTCGATAAGGGCTGATTGTTGTAGATCCTGTGTCCTGTCTATCGGTGAGTATATGTTTCTGGCGATAATAGTTTCATGATCACCTCTTGGTCGCAGTGGCGAAAAGTCAACCTCGTGCGCCTGGGTGGCCATGACGCCGACGATGTCTCCAGTATCATCATTGGAAAGATCAGAAGATATGCTTCTCTCCTCTTCAGTATCCATGTTTGCTTGTGAATCTCTAACTTTCGGTATGAAACTGAACGGTCTGGCTCCATTCTTTTGTTCTAGGAGGATGGTTTTCAAAATAGAATAAGTGTCGGCGATGGAGGCAATCTGAGGGTCCAGGGAACAGAAGTCTTTGAATGGGGATGGTTCTTCAAGTATTGGTTCCCTCCTCGTCAAACTCAAACCTTTCCATGGCAGAGGCAGAGTGCATTCGGAACCTCTGCATCGGTGGTCTGGATATCTTATAGGTCAACGGGCTCAGCAGAAATGCATAACAGGAGAGTTACCCCATGCAGCAGTAATAAATTGGTGAAGAAGTGCCCTCGCGTCATTGGGAGTAGTCTCATTGAAATCCGAGTCAGGTAACACCGGAAACCCGTCCGCAAGCGAGGTGAGCGCCAGCGCACCGGAAGGACATCCGTTGATGACATTTTGGGGGCTCGCCATTTCTGTCCGTTGAGGTACTGTCCCCAACGAAGTCAGTTCATGAACGGGATATTGAATACCATTTACTGACCAGGGATCACTGTTTCTGCCCATGCCTTGAAAGGCTCCGCAATTTCACCATTAAAATTAGAGAAAGTGCGGTGGAACCCTTTGCTTGCATAATCGTCGTCGTCCAACACCGATCCACTAAGTCACAATGAGCTGTCGAAACATACGAAAGGCAAAATCTGACTAAAAAGTAACAATCTTGCCGTCCATCTTTCGATGGGCGCCCATAACGAAAAATGCTGCGTCGCCGTGGCCAGTCCAGTGGTATCCAGTAAGACCGCTGAGAGCCGATAAGGTGTTTTGGATGATACAAGACTGGTTCCTGTTGAAAACAATTCTAATGTCGTCTTTTGACAGTAGCAGAGAAAGGGTGCCTACCTTTCGATGTCTTCGTCAGTGGGGCCCTTTTTTATGAGGTCGTTCCTTTCCGATGCCTTTCGGGAGTACTCCTCCTTGTACTCGGCAGATAGGCCATCCCAGAGCTCCTTGCAGCTCTCCTTGTACGGGGATAAGTTGTCAGCTGGTGCGGCCGCGTTGGATTTCTCCCACTTCAAGTGCGTGATCTCCTCCTTTTTCTCTTCGGTAAAAACATTAAAGCCATTGGTGGCGCGAGGTTTCTTGAGGGGAGAAACGCGTTGTAAACGTGATCTAGGAGATCTGTTACTTCCGTCATTTGTGCGATTGAGAAACCAACGGTATATCTTCTGTAAGGCCCTCAGAAGATGTTTTTGTCAAAACTGCTTCACTCACATGCTGCAGCATAGCCGCCTGTGGTTGGAGATTCCCATCGGTGTAGAATTTTTCAACGAATTTCGCGTACGGTATCTGGACAACCCAGGATTTTTTCACACCTTTCCGAGCATGGGTTCGGTCGCCGTAAAATTTGCCTCGCCAAGCCGGGATGAATTCCGCGAGGTACGTCTCCTCATCTGGTGTGAAATTAGATTTGACGAAGTCGTCGTCGTCGTCCTTGTCCATGTCAGTCGTGCTCGAAAATGACATCAGAGCGAGGAAAATAAAAGAGCAAAAGCGTGCAAAAGTCGCGTCCCTTTCTTTGGAAAAGAAAGTGGTCGAGCTGCTCAAGACTCGATCGATTGGGAAATAGGCAAGCTACAGAGTAAGAGATAGACTATAGATTCAAAGTCGATCCTCGGTCATCCGTATGGCAGCCTCGGTGGACTCATAGGGCTTATGCTTCGTACTCAGGTCTGGATAATGCTCTAGCTTGAGCTCAGTTGAAGTTCCGAAGGGGACTTCCCTTGTAATATACGCCTTTTAAAAAGCTAGATTCCCTCGCAACTCGTACTATTACCTTGGTCATTTAATACACGAAGCTTTGATGTTTCATGTACGGCTTTCTGTATGCCGCACTTCTCGGAGCCCAAAGGACTGAGGGCTAATACGAAGCTACGAAACGCCAGCAGCCCGTGGTTCGAATGGACACTGTTACTAATAGAATGTCTACCAGGGAAATATCCTGGCAAACAGAGCGTTCATCAGCTCGCCGTTATTTGCGGCATCACATGGATTTGCACGGGCTAGCAATCTTCAGTGTAGTGCGAAGAGCATATTTGAGCATTTTCATATTGGAGTATCTTTTGCCGTGTATCCGCCGACCAACAAGACTGGAAACCCCACAAAGAACCCCAGATTTAACCAGCCAGCTACGAAAAATGCGGAGTCTACGTAGTTTCAAGCTAACGAGATGAAGACTGAATTATCCACGGATTTCGATGCATGCATCCCGAGGAAAATTCTTGCTAAAAATGGTTTCCCAGCGGTCGTAAACTTGGCTTGTATTACGAAAATCTCAATCACGAGACGACAATTTTGTTTAGCACTAATAGGGCTTAAGAGCCTGAGATAGCCTCGCGAGCACCCCTCGTCGATTCGACATCGAGAGACCCCTCCATCAAAATATTCTAAACTCAGAGATTGTATCTTCTGCTTTGCCTTGGTGCGGTTTGCAGGATGCTCGGGAAAAATCTCTCAATTTTGTTGAGAACCTGGATGTTCGGTGAAAGGGATTGGTTCCATGTGCGGATGGTCTAGAACTCGAGTCTAAGTGAACTGCTTCAATTTCAAATGTTCGAAGAGGTCAACTGAGACTGGCTAGAATTTAAAGTTGCCAACGCGAATCGACGTGACTCTAGGCAACTGGTGGTCCAACGTTGTTATCTGAAGTTCAAGATGAATACGAGACGTCCGTGGCTGTGGAAAAGTGGGGGCACAGGTATATTTCTTAAAAGATTGCGGTACACTGTCAATACAGTCTGAGAGGCAACATCGAAGCCGTTCATCAGGTATTGATGGTATGATCGCCGAAAGGCGGCTCCCTGTCGGAACGTCAAATAATTTTGATGGAATGGCCTTTCTGAGACTGCTTCGCTCGAGGCACGTGACAGGGTCATTTGATTTAAAATTTCGTCGACGCATCTTTCAATTGGTCCGTCATAACATCCCGACTCCCGAGATTCCTCTCGCTGTATTCCAATGGATCATGGCCCTAGCCACGACCATCTGTACTGCTAACGCGTCAGTGTGGCCCTAGCCTGTGACGTAGCACGTACGTGATAGCGGAATGCCTCACGCGAAGATGTTTGACGATCTGACGGATATCCTTATTTCCATTCCAACTCATTTAGCGTGCCTTTACCTCCAAATCGGGTATTGGATTCGTCTATCTTGTCCGCGCCTATCTGCAGACATGAGGAAGCTCTGTGGAATCCATTGTAGACGATACGGCCGTAGTCGACCGTCGACGGCCATTTCCAGGGCAAGGGGTGGATTTTTGGTATGTTCTTATAACCCATTGCTAATACCTCCTACTGCAACCCTTTGTCTTTGCCTTTGTGGTCAGCAGATTTGGGAATTTTCACATTTTCAGCCTTCTCATCTCATTCGTGTGCATTCTTTCCTAAGCCCCAAGGGCGACGAACAACTTGCTCGTCCTGATTCGCACACCAGCACTCAAAAAATGCAGCAGACACATGACTGCCATCAACACTTTCGGTCCTAGAATCGTGTTTTCTCAATACGGAAAATCAAGGGAGAACAGAGAATATCAGTAGCGGCGAGGATGGTCAGGCTCAAGTCAAGATCAACGCCTACCTTGTTTCGCTGACGCGTTCTTTACCCAGGATCCAAAGAAGAAAGAGAGAAACGACAGTAGAAAGAACAGCAACACGACTGCACACATGACGGCGCACCTTTTCCAATCAGAGGGTCAGATTCTGGACGTTTCCGCAACGCTCTTGAGGCCATCCTCGATCCTGTTCTCTTCTTTTCCCACTTTGTTTTTCGTTGCTGCCTGTCTATGAAACTCAAGACCTGCAGTTACCATTGATGGTTATCTCTCAACCCAGTTTATGTATTTGCGGTCCATGCCTTTCGACTATTTCTTTGCGTCCCTGCATTGGAGTCAGCCACCTCATTTTCACTTGCCTTCTTTCAAATTACCTGGCTTGAAAGCCACGGGCATCTTTTCGCTCTCTGATCGCCGACAGGACAAAGCTATTCGAGAGTAGTGTATGCTTTGCTGTCTCAGATCTGCGCGTCGCTGTTCGTATTTGCGTCGTACTCAAATGATGCTCTACAATTAAGATCCGGCTCTACTTCAAGCACAGAGCATGCTTTCATGTACTAGTACTTCCTCAAATTGAGACAGATCTGGGGGAAAATGCCTTGCCTTGAGGCCCGCAGCGCAGCAAGACCCGTGCATTGCTTTGAAAATGGAGAGTAAGAGGGCGACCTACCATTGGGCACACAGAAGAGTGCGGTGCACTCAAGATATGAAGGAGCTGAAACGAGTATCTTAAAGGAGTTGCCTAGGTCGAGGCCAGAGCAGATATTCAGACCGGATTTCTGTTATCCTGCTGAACCGATTCAGACAAACCTTGATAGTGAATCCAATAGCGAATTGAGAATATCATGTCTGTGACATTCGGCGGATCCGGTGGCAGATTTCGGTGGCGGACCATCGTAGAAGTTGTGGAGCTGAAAACTCGGAATAACTTTCAGATCTCAGTTAAGGCGAAGAGGTAGAAGAAATGCCTTTCTCCCAAGTTGCTGTGCAGCCACCAGGCTCCTAGAAGCAGCGCTCTCGGCTTCGCTCCTACTTGCTAAAATGGTACGCAGGAAATTGCCATGATGAAGTCGTTGACAAACAAACAGTTAAGTATAAGCTCTCTCGCTTCGCTCGTGAGCGGCTGCCGTCCTTTCAAATGCAATCCTACTGCCGGCGGTTGGCGGTATAGGTGGTGTTGGACTGACCTTCATATTGACTCCTGTTCAAAAAATGCAGGAACTTTGTAAACAGTGGCTTGAGACTCACGATGGCAATGGGCTCAGAGTTCTTCATAAATTGTCTTCCGCGAGGTAAGCTCAAATCATGGCCGTAAGGTACCTGCTAAATTTCGTTCGAGTAAACCCAATTAGCAGCTGATAGTGTTTATAGAATCGTGTCTAGACATGGTGATTGACTTCGAAGTCGATCTTCGACTGAATGGTAACTATCTTGTGACAAGCTCTCGTCGATGGTGCGGGATTGTCTTCATCAAAGCCGAAGAATATTTCGGCAACTTTGAGGTGGGAATGAATAATTTACTTATTGCATGACTGGAAAGCTCTGTTCTGATCTATTGGTTTGAACGTCGAAGGTTTCGATGTGGAAAATACGGGGAAGGAAGCTAGGGAACAGGTCGTAGCATGCGAGGGTCATTTGAGTTGCTCCAAAGAGCCGGAAAACAGGTGATCAGTCAAGCAAGATATCAAGTGGGCGTTGAGACTATGCTTTGAGATCACACTCAAACGGATCACCCAGAGAAAAACCTGGATATTTCGCTCGGAAAAGGTATGCGTAAAAGGCCCGAGATGTCAGCAGCTGTTGCGCACTCGAGAAGATCACTCAAGTGAAAAAATTCTCTGACGGAGACAGGGTCAAATCAGATTGTGAAGATACAGAGCAGCGCCTGAGATCTGCATAAGAGCTGGCGCCAACTGGCGGGATTTTGAAATTTAGAAGTGGCATGTTAAGCATAGTTGTCAGATGTCTAACGTCAAAATCCTAGAAGCTGTAGTGTGTCTGAATGATTTTTCAAAACATGAGCACCCTGACATTGGGAAAAGAACGGCATTGTAATCAGTATTTTTAATTACCTGGATGAATATGTATTGCTATAATGTGGCACAAGATGTACAACCAAGGCATCCGGCTCCCATCGTTCGAGAGCTAGATTAGTTCGAGATCTCGCTCAGGATCGAGGGCCACGTATGCGGACGGTCACATTGGTATTTTTGTAGTTCTTGTCTCGAATGCTGCTGAGTGTTCAGGAGAGAATGGGACAGACGCTACGCCAAGAACCTACCGAGCACTCTGTACACGCACTGGCAGGGATTGAGTCACTGCTATTCTTTTGCCGGTAACTTTGGGGGCTTGGGCCAGAGTCCAACCTGTACGCGCAGGTACTCTCTTGATTTGACCAGTCAGGTTGAAATTAAATTCTGTATCTTCTCGAGCCCTCTTCACTTGTCCGAATGGTCGGCCAGATTCTACTTGAGTATCCGTATCCAATTCCCTCCTACGCTTTTGGGAAGACAGAGCGACAGGTAATAGGCTCATGTGCTCGTCTACACACTGATTGCCCATCTGTATTTGATTTCTCTTAGGAGTTAACCCTGAGCTCTCTGTTACCTCCGGGTCAGTTATTCCTTCGAAAGAGGGTTGGGTATTGACTTCAGAAGCTGAATCTCGTTTATGATCGCTTGACATCGAAGATTCCCCTGCGTAGTCGGATTTGACATTCAGAACGGAACATATTTACAGGTAGTGAGTTAACAGAAGTAATATACTGCACCTTCAGCTTCAAACAAGAAGAAAGAGTCGTCCTGCTTCGCGACATTGATTTTCCCTAGACGGCCATATGTGTGCATTTGTCGGGCAACATTATCGAGCAGAAACAAGCATACCTATCACCAGGGATATCACCTTCCTAAGAAAAGATTCAAGCTCTTCCCTGGACGGGGCTAAGCCAGACATCAGCGAGGAGCATTGAGAATATGCGAGAGGGCCATACGACATCCACTTTCCATGGAAAGCGCTGATTGTTGGATAAGGCGGAGCCTGCTCAAGGCGTCGAACAAAAAGGCCACTAATTGAGGGCTGAGGGACAGCTTCGCATTGCCATGAAGCATAGTGAGCGAGAGAAGGAACGAGATTTTGTGGCCTTGCACGTAAGTGAATGCGGTAACCGTTCAATATTGATATCCTCATGTATACAAACAAATGCAAATTGTCGCCAATCGGGTCACTCGGCATTCAAGGGGGGTTATTGAGGACTTCAAGAGATCTCGAGATCCGTAATGTGTGTTTAATACTGTCTGTAAACTATGATATACGTACGTGACTAAGGGACAGATCTAGCACGGCAACTTTAGTCTCTTGTAACAGACCTTATTATAATTTACAAAAAGACGGTCTCGGATCGCTGACCAATTTTGACCGATTACAACCGAAGAGACCGATTTGATGGCACGTGATTTCCTGAGTCGCGAGCGAAAGCGCGTCTTGATTTTGTACAGCACGGAAGGCAACCACCCGGAATTGAATAAATCTACAAAAATTTAGAGAAGTTATGTGCGGTATGTAGTACTGCTACCATAAATAATCTACCGAGAAATAGAGGTTTTGACGCTGTTATGAACCATGTAACGTATTTATAATGTATTTAAATGTGTCAAGCAAAGAGGAAAAGTGACATAGCTCGGTCATTTCTCCACCTGCCATGCTCAATTCGGACCAAGCTCTCTTGTATCTTTTGCGGCTTACCCTTCTACTACTTTGGCACAGAACAAAATTTTTTTGGTCCAAGCTGCTGGCCTCACCATGAGTGGAAGTGTGATCTTCCCTTAATTTTCGCATTTTTCAATGGAAAAAAAGGTCTTCTGCACCATTGATCACTCATAAAATTTTCTATGAAAGCCCAGATAAAATAACCCGATCCCAAATGGGACTCAGAATCTACTTTGCGGCCCGTACATACATACTTACTGCCTCCGAATTGTTTGCCGAAAAATACCAATTGCCATGGTCTACTTTCGCACAAGGGTTTCCCCCTGGATACACTGGGGGCAGATAACTGGCAGATAACAACCCAGCCCGTACCGCAGGTAAGCCCGCACAAGACCGTCCACTGCGTGGACGTGTTTTAGTACGAGACTAGGCTGGCCCCAGTCCATTTGAACAGAACTCAGTTGCTCTAATTGAAAATAGTATATACTAGAGGCTTGCCCGTGCTCCGCACGGGTCGTAGCACAAATGGAGAGAAAGAAATGCTCCGCATGAGTTGTAACTCGAATGTTATCAAGAAGGAAGAGGAAAAGGCAGAGGACACCTAAATTATAAACTCCCCTCTCCTGGGGAGAATTTACGTATGTTCGATCGATGTGAAAAGACGTGAGGAAACATAATTTGCCACATAACATGAAACCCCAGATGCTTGAGAAGTATGACAATTGCAAGGATAAGGGATAAACATGTTCTATGATTGGTCAACACAGCACATGGTGATGCAAGAAATTATACTGGAACCTGTTGAGGTAAAGATATATCAAAGGAAAAGGATCAAGCGGACTCACAATGTGTTGGTCAATGTGCACCAACTTAGGTGAAAACGAAGCAAATGGAGATTTGACCTTATGTGCTGCTCGAACACCCTCAGCGACCGCAATTCAGAAAACGGCTGCGCGTGAGCCTTTGAGTGTGCTGCGGCAAAAAGAGCGAAAAGAGACTAATGTGACATACGTCGGAAACCACCAAACTTCACGCGCATCGGTACTGGAAATTTTCAAGCATGAACTCTTCGCCGATCAAGCTCGTGAGATCAGCCTCGAGTTTCTTGAGAGCAGGAAGGACGGCGAGGAGCATTCTCTTCTTGACCCCCCAGCTCGAGCCTCGAATCGGTCCGGGACATACGAGAATACGAATTTTTCTTCGATGTCAAAGTATTCCATGGCAGAGAAGTTGCAGGGGTCGACTGGTGTAGTGCGGTGAGAAGACAAAGCGAGAAAGTGATTAGTAGTGAGTTTGGAGAAATAAGCCCGATACTGGTCATTTTAAAGAGCAACAGTCGGATAGCGGTGCAAATTATTCATTACACCATACGTCCGTGGACGCCACCGTTCGAGAGATACGATACCACTAGCAAGCGTTGGCTCAGTGGTCGAAGTCACCTTGACAGCTGAGGTGCCTTCTCTTACATTCGAAATGAAGTCGAAACATCGAACCCTGCTGACATTGAGGAGAA
>NHYE01004991.1:0-10876 GCA_002938385.1 Gymnopilus dilepis | reverse complement strand
TTGGATTTTTTGGCGAGAAGCCTGTGGTGGTGTGGCCGGATTGGGGGGGCTTGAAGAAGGTGGCGGCGCCTACGTTGGCGAGGAAGGGGGATGGGAGTCATGGTGCTAGTCGGAAGCCGGTGCTTTATAGTGATTGGGGGAGGGGTTGATTGGGGTGGAGAGAAGGGGTTGTGAGTAGTACTAGAGTATAGTGTACATGTAAGTCAAGATGATGTCCTCCCTCCAGGACATTGGTCTTGCTCAAGTTGATACAAACTCTGGCATAGACGGTATTTCAGCAAGAGAAGAATTCTTTCTTTTCTAGTTCATTCGTGCATAGCGTTTTAGCATGCTTGAGCCATCGCAAACTCATTTTTACAGGAAGCACGGATATACATAGAGGACACCAGAAGGATTATTGCAAAAAATTCGGGTATCGAGGTGTCATACTACAGTAGGTATTCAGATAAATTTCGCTGGAGGGAAAGCATTCATTACAATGCCTGCTGTTTGGCTTCGACAACACTCAGAGCCGGTACGCCCTGTCCTCAAGGCCCGGTGGCAGGTGCGCAGCCAGTCATTTGCCCATTCGCTCATTTGCTACTCACAAGCGTCCGTCATGACGATGGCAGCCTGGCAAAGCTTCTAGCTTCTTTGCAGCGCGACTCGTGCGAGCAGTGGAGGTGGCGACGTGTCGTGGATTTAGAGCTAGGGAAGAAGACAGGAAAAGAATTGGGACGTTAATTTTAGCAGCGTCGTTTTTCGATAAAATTAAACATAGTGCAGAGGCGTACCTAAATACGAAACTGTACCGTGGCCGTGGCCGCGGCGTTTGGAGCGTGGTGGGTATTCCTTCGAGTGAAGCGTCGATTCAGACTGGGCTGCGCAGTGCGGATGTGGCTGGGAATTCGAAGGGGCGAGGGGTAAGTAAGTGGGTAGGGAATTTAGTTTTAGTTATATTGGGGTCTGAAGCTAGGAATATAGTAATAAGGGAAAAGGTGTATTTGAGGATAGAGAGCCTGAGAGGGCTAATTATATACTTTATTTTTATCTTAATTCTTACCGTGACGCTTTCCCTGTTCCCTGTCCCCGGTTCCCTGTGAGAGCCTGGGGCAGCTGCAGATGGCCGCGGCGTATAGGCCTGCGGTAAGATGGTGAGAGGCGGCTATATATCCGATTAGATGAACATCATGAAGGGTTGTGTGCTTACCGGACAGTGGATTTGAATGGGAAATGCTACCGGACGTCGCGGGACCGAGTGGCATGTTCATGATCATGAATTAATAGGCATAGAGGCACAGATTGAAAGCATATTTTTGTACGAACGTGCTTTGTAGTGCCGTTAATACTTTCTCAGTCAGGTTTGAAGTACGAGGGATCGAGTTTTGAAAACTCGAGTCTCGAGCCGCACAGAATCCCGAGCTCGACAGCTCGACAGCCCGCCCGCCCGGCGGGACGTTTGTCATCTTGAAGTTGAACTTCGACGTGTGCTATTAAGCGCACGGGGACACCCTTGAAGGAAGGGCTAGGAAGGAAAGGGAAGGGGGTGCACGCTCTGCGGCTCTAGAGAAGAAACTGAAAGGAAAAAGCTCGGTCATAGGAACGCTAGGCTTCCTGACAGCAGGCTTCCTTCTGAGCGTCGAATAAGAAAGAAGCATGCTTGTACCGTTTACGGCTGGGGTCAGGTCTAAGTTTGGTATGAAATCGACGATGTCCGTGGCTTCTTGAGGTGATGGGGTCCTCGCCCTCTGGCATCTATTCCGCTGTGACAGGCACACTTTTATTTACATGTACGATTTATCTATTTGGTCATACATCTACGGGTGATCACTGGCTCGCCGCTCACCAAAACTCGCAACCAGCTAAGTAGAGGCGCCAGTGGCTTTTGAAGCATCTTCTGAGGCCTTGTGCCATAGAGCTTCAATATTTTCATTGGGGATACTTTCGGCGGCGGCGGATAGTCCTCTCGGGCTTGGTGTGAGGCTGGGTGCCACTATGACCTTTGAAGTTGCAGATGAGAGTGTAGGAGACAAGCACGACGTGGATTTATCTACATCTATGTGTGCGTGAGTCAATCTACACGGAATTTAGAGCCCTGTTCACACACACCTGCGTCATTCTGAGCGGAACTGAAGGAGAGCGAATCTTGCATTTCAACTTATACAAGGCGGAATCGTGTTGGTAGATAACAATGGCACGACATGGTGCTATATATACGAGCACATCGGCCATATCACTTGTACGTACAGATAGGCATAGTACGTAGTCCAAAAAATGAGTCAAATTGCAAATTAAGAAGGCAAAGAGTCGAGAATCGAAATTCCGAAGCGGCTGTTTGTGTTTTGTTAGCCGCTCTGGTGGGGATCACGAAGAAGAAAAGAAATGCTATGACTGCGTTTTCGCTTACGCTGAGCTTCCGAATTAGCCTTCAACGGCGAGCCGCCTTTCTTCTCGACAATGGCATCTGACAAATTGAGAGCCTGGCAGATCCAGTTGTCTCGACAGGCTGGTTCATGTTTCCTCAGGAAGCTCTTCAGCATTTCGGGCCCACGGTCCCAGTATTCGTGACAGGTATTATCCTGCTTAGTCGCACTGAAGAAAGAATCACTCAAGTCAGTTATGTCCGAAATTGGAGAAAAAATATTTAGACGCACGTATGAGCTTGCGGATCAATAAGACACATAATCTTCTGACTGTCATAAAGGCCTGTTTTCGTGTGAATACATTTCAGCTAATAGACGAAGACTGACTATCAGAACGAACCCTGTAAATCACAAAGTACAAGGCTTTCGTGGGTATACACCGCCGTGAAGTGAGTGAAAGCATGAATAGCTTTCGTGAGATGATCGTGAGCTTCGCCAAATTCGTCATTTCCAGTGAACTTCTTGATCTTGCTGTCAAGATTTCCGCATCGCAGTAAGGGCGTCGCAATGAAAAATGAGTGGGGTAGATGCCGGCTTTCCGATGACAGACTAGGACGTAAACGTCCTAGAATTGATTCCTTGAAGTTGAAGTAGAATTCTGAAAAGTTCACATCGTGAGGGCTTCGGTAAATAATAACAAGACCTGAACAACTTACTTGGGATGGAGACAACGCTGCACTCCTTTGCATATTGGTCAAATTCACGCTTGAGGGTGTCTCCAATACAAAGCAAGCTGTATTCAGCCTTCAGAACTTGTAGCACAGACTCATCTGTCATACAAAGGTCGATGGGTTGAGTAACAACATATTCTCTGCCCTTGAAGCGCGCCTGGAAGTGGTTATTAGAAAAGAAGATTCTAAATTCTAAATCCGACAACAAACTTACATATATACCTCGCTTCGTAAACCCTTCTCCAATGTAACCCGGCTCATCCGCCTTTTCCCATTTGGCAGCAATCTCAATTTCCTCAATTTCCTCTGAGGTCTCAAAATCAACACGGAGGCCGTTGGTAGGCGTATATGATGCTGCCATTCGAAGAAAAGTGCAGGTGACCATGGAAACATCCCGCGTCCAAGAAAAGCTTGGGATTGGTGGCCTAAACGCACTGCGTAGGATAGGTGTAGGACGTGATGCGGGGATTGAGGGTATGGCAAACTCAAATGACTTGCCCCGCATGGAAATTGACTGATTGCTGGACGCGATTGCAGACGCCAGTGCCTCTTCCACTATTTTAGGCCTTTTACTCTTTGAAATAAAGGCCGAGGCTGTCAGAAGCCTCGAGGATGCTTTTGAGCGCCCACTTGGAAGGCAAGATGACTCATTCAAATTTTGGCGATCATGAAACTGTCATTTAACGTTCAATAAGTTCAACCACTTGACTCCTAGAAATCATTTACTTACAACTTGATCTGTGAAGAAGACGAAACGAATTTCAATCTTCTTGTCTTTGAGCATGTTGTCGGCGGCCAGTTTCCCTTTCAGGAATTCATTAAAGAATTGGCTCATCGGACGCTCACGCTCAAAATAGTCTAGTGAGACATATTTTTGTTGCGTCTCATGTGCGTAGAGGCTAATGAGTGGCCTGCAAACACGATGAGGTTGAAGAATACATATTATCCCATGCTTGATCGTACCATGTCAACAGCTCTGCATCTGGATGGCGATCACTGAAGGTCTTCTGCACACTTTGTAGAAGGACATCGAGGGCGGATTGAGTGGGTTTATCTGGTCCGAAAACCTGAGCTACTCGGATACCTGCGATCTATAAATTAATCCAAGGGCTTCAATCAAACGATCCGAAAGTAAGATTAACACCCGGGAGCTTACTTGAACCATCTTGTTCTGACCCTCCGTGATACTCCATAACGTAGCCGAGACCTTGATACCATTACCAATGCCCACCAAATTGACCTCGTCTCTCTTCGCCTTTCGTTCAGCTACCACCTGCCTTGCCTTCGCCAGATTTTTGAATTTATTGAGACCAGCTGTATCCGGATTACGATTCACACTAGGTTTTTTTCCCAGCCTGAGATCAGAAGCCTTCGCTTGAAATTGCTGAGCGGAAGCAAGGACTGCAGAAGCGTCGTCTGTGAGGCCAAATCCGGCATCCGAAGTGTCTGTATTAGCTTGTTCCAACAAAAGAGCCGCTACGCCTGGCAGGCTCAGAATAGATCTCGGAATCTGGTCTTCTTGTTCTGCGCGAAAATGTCAGTGTTCGCACGACAACTGATGAGAAATTTTCGTACTATATGTAGTGATACACCCTTTACAGAGAGGATCTTTGATGAGCGTTGAAGCGATGCCACAACCGGCACACTGCGGTTTGTCCTACCAAAGCCAATAGTTAATCTCAAAATACTTGTCAGGGTGCGAGCAACTCACATTGATTGTAGCTATCTCCGGAACTGAAAGCCCAGGAACTCGAAGCATACACTTGCCACATCGGAGATTTGTATCAACAGCCTTTTGAGGTAGGAGCGGAAAATCAATGCCACAGTAGGAGCACTTTGCCATAGTACAAGTAAGACTGACGACAAGAAGAAAAAAGACGGGGGTTGAAGTTGAAAAAAAATCACCACGTGTGTAGAAGAGTCAACTAGACCTGAGCCTCGCAGACCTGAACCTGTCATGTCGGTAATTACAGCGCCGAAAAGGAAATGGGCATTCACAAGAAGGACGAGTAATATTCTACAGTAATGGAAGAAGAGCCTCAAAGACTCGCCAGGTGTTTTGCAAGGTCAACTTGTTGACTCCCAGTCTCTCATAGGCCTCTTCAAACTTTGCCGACCACTCGGGAGAAACAAACTGCAGTAACGCCTCACCTCCCATTGCATCCTTGATCTCAGCGACAACCGCAAGCTGTTCATCCGTTAGTGGAAGGAGTAGATTCTTGAGTCCGTGTTGCTCTGGCAGACAGAATGCATCGTTTGGAGAGCACCCAGAAGGACCGGCCTTCTTGTTGTTCTTGCGGGTGCGCTTGGCATTGCGCTTGGCCATGAATGAGTCGATCTCTTGCTGGAGGACTCTGGACCAGAGCCAACGACTGAGAAGGCTACGGAAAAGGTGTGAGTATGAAAAATATGAATGACGAAAGTGATACGAACAAATGGAGCTCATCCTCGGGCCGGAAAACACCTGACTCCGCCCCCTTCTCATACTCCAAGACCGCGTTATTGCCAAGCTCGAGGCGGAGGCGGAGCCAGGAGCGTTCAATGGATATGTTGTGGACACTGCGAAGATAGCAGTGCGCCGGGAGGTCATTCAGGTCATACTCTGGGAAGAAAATTTGTCTGGAAAGAACATGAGTTTGGAAAGAACGATTATGATGACAACCCAACACACCTTAGGGCATTGCTTAGCCCATAGAACTGGGTCGTCTCACTTCCACAATCAGTGGTAGTCTGGAGGGGGAGACCTGAGAAGATGATTAGGCTCAATGTGAATGGTCAGAAAGGTGTTACATTACCGCGATAAGCCTCGACAGCTTTTAAAAATAAGAAACCAATGATTTCCGCCATACGGTTGCTCGGCACCACCCAAGCTCCCAGCCATCTGCCCGTCGCATCATCAACAATCGCCCACACCGGAAAACCGATGCGGTATAACTTGTCATGTCCATCGCATGACCATCGTTCGTGAATGCCGAGAGGGACCTTGTCAAAACGTTCTATGGAGGAAGCACCGGGAGCTCGAGCAAGAAATGCGTCGGCGTCATGAATGTGCATGACTCCGGAGATAAAGTCACGCTTCAGGTGAATGCCCTGGTCATAGGCAATGCCACTCTTGATCGTAGCAATTCCCTGTCCTTTGGCGGGATCCTTGTCGAGTTGTTGCAGCACAATTTGCTCCATCTCCTTGTCTGACAGAGTGGACCGTTTGGAGCGAGAGCCAAGCAGCCCTAACTCTTTACGCCGACGCTTGACGGTCTCTTTACTGTTTTTCGAAAGGTGAGTTGAGATGGCAGGGGTCTACAATGATAGCAAAACATACCTCATTGTAAGCGTGAGTTCGGCGAAGAGTCGCTCCCTGATCACTTCGTTCGACGAGATTCCTTCCCGGTGGTATTTCTCGAGGGCAGCGACGAGGCGTGGGTCATCGATACCAGCTGTCAGATTATTGAGTATATTGCCAGCAGGTGCAAAAAAGATACACATACGGACTGGCGGATGTTGATTCCTGCCTGTTGGATTGCGGTTGTGTGACGAGGACATTGCGCAGTAGCACCAGATAGCGAGAGCAGAGCAGCTGAGCAATAACTTAAGGAAGAGCTTGCTTAAATAGTTTTCTCGCAAGGTCCAGACGAAATATCAAAGTTAGACCACTGCGCGAATGAATGCCTGCTGGTAAATACGTTATTGCAGGTGCACAATAAGAAACAAGACTCACAGAGAATATTTAATGTGAATCCGCACATCTTAGAAGCAGGTCAAGGTCAGCTTTACGTGCAGAATAGATGAGCTCAATAGGACTAACGTACCATGCATTGATTTCCTGCTGGCTAACCTTCTGGCATCAGCCTCATGAAGACTCCAGAGGCACCAGAAATCATATAAGCTAATGAAACCCGACTTATCATCCTTGATTGGCTTCTAAGAGTTGCAGATTCTGCATATCCATTGCGGTAGCAAGACCCAAGTACTCGAGAACTTGCAAGTATGATAGAGAACAAAGGCTGTAGGATGAGGGGAGGTTATTACAAGCCTATCTGGCCTGAGAAGGATCAGGGGATACTGAAGGTGCAGGTAAAAGGTCGCATGGTGAACGGGCTACGACGATATCGATGGATGAGAAGGATAGAGAATTGACAACAAAAGAAAGTCGCGCACCCGGATCAACAAACATATAAGTCACATGTTTCTACCTTATTAACATTCAGGCGGCCCGAGCTCCAGGCGAATACTCGCACCTTCAGATTTGGTCGAGGTTGGCGCGGTCCGCCCTTTCCGTATTCACCATCGAATATTAAACAACTCCGTCCTTGTATCCAGAACAAGGATTCGAATTGACAAGGCTCTTCACATCCCTACGTGAATCCAAGAAAACATACTGCTGCACAGTAACCATGATATATTCAATCAAGAAGGCTGCACGATGAAAACCGCCTTGAAGCCGCGTCACGCACAGACAACATCACCAGGGAAGCAGTGCCAGATCCCGCCCGTTACCCCCTGGCACCTCCAGAAGTCTGACATCTATTACCAAAAATAGACCTGACCCCAGTCGTAAACGGTATGCTTGGGGGATCTATCGGCCCTTCTGAAGGGCTGGGTGGCGGTCATGCTGCTGGAGATCTAGAGGTGGTGTATGTATGGTTACCGAACGTTTACTTTGGGATCCGCAGTACCAGTGAGCTGTCGACGTGTCGTGTCGAGGATAGAGCTGCCTCAAGCTGAGCTTAGGTGGAAGACAGCTGGAGGTTGCAATTGGTTGGGAGAATTCCTGTCGGCAATATTCCTTGACGCAATTGCCATCATAGGTGCGTTGACGGTTATTGTACCCGGAGCGCCAGTGCGAAAGCGATAACGATCGTCGTCATCGTCATAATACTCGATAAAGCGCGCATTTCCTGTCTAGCAGACGTAGTCTAACGCTGGCTAAGAACATACATACATAGTGCGCTGGCCGCCAAAAAGCGTTTGAAAGATGCCATTGCCAGCAGCAGCAGAGAGGTAAATTAGAACACAGCGGTCAGGCGGGAAGGAGCGGCACGAAGCCTCGCAAAACGTGACCCCAAACCCACGCGTCGTGATCATTCGCCAAACGCGGCTCCCCGATCACATCTTGGCCTTATGACGCAAACGCAAACCCAGCCAAATGGACACCTTTTATTCGTGCCCATCCGAGTGCCCCTGCCCGCCCGGATGCCTCAGCCTGCCCCTTGCCTCTCTCAAATTCGAATCGTTCGATGCCCCAGAGTTCGTCTAGACCTGACGCGGACGTGTTCAGCCCCCGACGTCGTTTGCCGCTTGACCCGTTTACTGCTGATGCCGGGGAGACGCAGTGGAACTTGAAGCGGATGGTTTGGGAGGTCGATCTTGAGCGGAGTGGGGTGCACCGCTCGCGGGTGCTGCAGCGGGTCATTCTTGTTCTGGGAGGTACGGGCGTGCTTCTTTGCAGTTTTTTCTCCTATTTAAATTTGAGTCTTCGTTGTCTCGCCCGCTAACCAACGATCTGTCTGTCTGTCCAGAACCCCAACCGTCTGACATCCTTCCGCTCATTACGTCCCCGCATCTCACACACTCCCTGGTGTTGATCGCCACCCACTCGCCCCGCTCGCTCGCCATCCCAGCTCCAGCTCCAGCTACCCTCCCGCCCGGGCCCGCCGTCCGCGTCCTCCGCCTGCCCGCACCGCTGAACGTGCATGACGCGGGCGCACTGCGGCTCGTGAATTTTCTGGAAAGGGCCCAGCGCGTGGCGCGGCTATGGCGGTATGCCAATGCTAACGCGTCTGGGAAGGGGAAGGGGCCTGCTGGTACTGCTGGTACGACTACCAGTGCGGGTGCGGGTGCCTCGCAGCGCATTATTCAGCTCGCGCAGGATGGACCGGACGGGGAATTCACGCTCGTCGAGCCGTTCGCCTTTGCTGCCGGCCGTGCTGATGACCCTCATCTTCCGCGGGGCTCGGCGAGCCCGATGCCCATTGACGCTCAGAGTCGAAGTCAGAGTCAAACCCAAAGCCGAAGTCAAAGTCAAAGTCAAACTCTGAGCAAGGGCAAAGGCGGCGATCAAACCCTGCGTGCAGATGAAAATCGATCATCATCATCGCAGTTATACCCGTCTCCGCCGCCGTCCATCGCATCTGCGTCCCAGACGTCCATCGCTAATCCCAGTCCGAGTCTCACTCCCAAAAAGGCTGCCGCTGCGCCGCAAAAGTCCCGGTTCTCCCTCCTCTCGCTCAAGTCGCCCTCGACTACCTCCCTACGCGATTCGTATCCAAAGCACAAAAACTTGCACAACTCCCGACATGTCAAGGAGTCCGTGGAGGCGCTCGAAAACGAGCACGCCCTGCTCAACCACCCCAACGCGCAGAGCATACTTGCACAGCAGGCGCATACACGGACATTTGACGCCGTTGTCAATTTCCTCCCGCAGGGCCGTATACCGGATAAAGCCCTCCTGAAATGCGCGATTCTGGTCACGACGTTGAGCGCTCAGTACCTGGCTGTGCCTCCTGGCGCCGATAGTAATACCGGTGCCGAGATTGACGAGGAGGAAGATGAGCAGGAGCTTAATGGGGCCGAACATGGCTTCGCTTTGGGTTCTGAAGCTCAAACGCGGTTTTTACCAGCGCATATACGCACTGCGCCGACCAGAAAACTGTCTAAATCCTCTCAGTCATCTTCTAGTCTACCTACGACTACGGCTTCTTCTATTCCGACAAGTACACCCCCTCCTTCGTCTTTCCCTTCTATCCCCTCCCTCCAATCACCCACAGAACAAACACCTACGCAAAAACCGCATCGCTACCACTACCAACGCCGTTCCTCCTCACTATCCTCCTCCAATGGGTCCCTGCCCATCCCACCGCCCATGTCAACCTACCCCTCCTCCTCATCTAGATCTTCCGTCGCCTCCCAGGACCCACAGCGGCGGTTCTCTATGATGTCTGTCCTGAGCAGCTCCTCGCCGTCCTCGTCCTCTTTCGCGTCTGCCGCTTCCCGGCCCGATCTACAAGCGCATACATCCTCCTCGACTGGCACCTCGACTTCGACTTCGCGCTCGTCCCTGTGGGCTGGGGCGTCCAGTGCGACGAGCTTGCAGACGACGCCTGCTACGTCGCCTTTGCCCTCGCCGGGGTTGGGTGGGGTTCAGTCGGAGGTTGATCTGGTGAAGGGGGGGAATGAGAAGTCGGTGAAGAGGAGGAGTATTAGGAGTAGGTTTTCGATGATGTTTGGGGGTCGGCCGGAGGTGCAGTGGAAGACGCCTGTGACTGAGGCGTCTTCGGATTTGCAGTGCACGGGGAGTGTCAATGCGAAGTCGACGAGTAGCGCGGCGAAGGCGAGGAAGAGGCCTCCAGTGCCTCTGAACGCGCATATAGTCCATGTTCTCCCTCATGGATGGGTTCCACCTGAGGACGCCATCTATTCCTCTGCTGCTCAGAGTCGACGTCATTCATTAGCGTCAACATCAGGAAGCCAGCAGCTTCACCCGCCTTCTTCCCATCTTTCGTCCTCCCGGCCTCATCATGTCCACCTTCATACGAGCAAACCGAAACTCGTGCAGGGAATCGAGCAGTTTCTGTTAAGTTTCGCGGTCAACATGCAGCATCAGAATTCGCATGGCCATCGGCACACGCAGTCCGGACACGTCCTCCCGCCCCTCAGCTCCGCTTCTGTGTCGGAGAAGAAGCTTGGCAAGAGGCCTATGACGAGCGAGGGTGTAATCAGCTCTGGCAAGGCGGCGTGGAGTGACCCTGGGATGACGATGTCGAAGGGCCAGTTGGCCAGTTTGGTCGAGGCGGAGGGGAAGAGGGA
>NHYE01004990.1:0-10810 GCA_002938385.1 Gymnopilus dilepis | reverse complement strand
GCTCTGGCGGGTCTCGAATTCGAGCCTCCGATGGCATGCCCATCAGGTCTGCACCGCTGGCAGCCAATTGCCAGCTCAGCGTCGTAGAGTGCTTACGCAAGAACCCCTGGGTGAGATTTGAAGCCAGCCAAGTCCGCCATCAGCGTTTTTCAACTTTTGATGGCCCATCGTTCTGCACGCAGCTGGAACTGACTGGCTCCTTTCAGGCTGATATCACAGATGCACTAGGGTCATAGACACGCCGCCTGCCTTCTAAGCTGCACCCTCCCACCGCCCTTATCCCAGCCGCCTTGGTTGTCCGTCCTATGACACGTCTCCACTCGACGACCCTGCGACGCCTTCACCAGGCGTTGCCAAAGCAATCGAACGCGACACGCTCCGAACCCCCTGGACCAGGACTCGCGGAGAAGGTCAATGTCTACCCTCCGTCGCCAGCTGTGGCCCTTGTTCCCTTCCCACACATCCTAGGCGCATACACTCTCGCAGTCTCGTTACCAGTGACATCTCGCCCTTTGTGCACACTCTGCAGACGGTCATGGCATTGGCGTTCGATATCTTCCCCCCGTCGCCAGCTGTGGTGCTCAAATCTCCCTTCCTGCGCATCTTAGAGTCACGACGTCTCTTCCTCCGTCCCCCGTGTTCAGATGGACAGGGAAGTCGCCAGCACGCGCTGTCGTCCCACCTCTCGCTCATGTAGCGGGACTCGTACTTACGAGTACGTCGTTCGACGATGACCACGCATTTTGGACAGCGCGCACACTCTCCACTCTAGCAGCCTTAAGGCCCCATTAGCACTGCTCATTTCGTCTCTGCTCCGTTCACCCGCCGCCTGTCGACGAAGCACTCGCCACCGCCCTCCCTCATTCTGCCGACGATCACCTCCTTCCAACTCGCCGCCGCCTCTCCCTCCTGCCCTTCTGAACTCTCATCCAACGCCTCTGCCCGTCATTTCACGGTGTTCCAAACTATCATGTTCACCCAACCCTGATCGACTGCGGCACGTCCGGACTCCCGTAGCCAGTCCTCCAAGAGAGCCACCAGCGTGGCCAACCACCTTTAGCCTTTCTCTGGCTCGCGTCACCAGTGGCGCATACATACCGGAGACAGACGACGTGCTTGATACTGTCCTTCCTCACCTCCTCAACGCAATTGGGGAATCAGACAGGCCTAGGCAGTCACAGCGTTCGACGTGGGCCATTCCATTCGCACTTCTCCATCTCCTCCTTCCACTGTGACTTGGCTCTCGCTCTCGCTCACCCCTCCTCTCCGCTCACTCTTTTCACTTGCCGTAGAGATAGCGGACCCTAGAGCGCATACAGTAATCTTCCAGTCTCCCTACCCATGACGCATCTGCCCTCGTCTGCACTCTGCGGACGGGCAAGGCAATCGCCAGCAGTCGCTGTCATCTCACTTCCTGAGCTCGCAGCCACATCGTTCGACCTCCTTCCGACTCGTCTCCGCTCATCTCTCTGCCTCTCACACTTTTCCACTGCATCGCAAAGGAGTTCATCCGTCAAGTCATCTCCTGAATGTATGGCTGATGCCTTCAACGTCAATGTCCTCAACCACGCCGCGGGAATCGGGACTCTGTACCAGTCGATGGACGTCAGCAGAGTCCTCTTCTTCCTGTGACCGCAGTGTGCGCAATCTCCTCCAACCAACACCCGAAGGAGAACTGGTCCGACTTTCGTCCCAACTTCGCCACAAATTCAAGTGACGCTCGCATTCCCTCCTCGCGTCTCCGACGGTGCATACACCTACTTGAGAAGTCTCGCTGACCGCAGTTGGCCAAGGGACTCGCCAGCATGGCGGCGTCCGACCGCACTTCACCAGACTCGGCAGTGGAAGTGGGACCGCACTCATACTCGTCGATGATGACCACTCCTCCTCCTCCTTTCTTCTCGCCTCCGCCCTTCCTGGCTGCCTCATACACTGTAACGCAGCCCTGCCAGTGCCGCTTCCCCCTTTCGTGACAGTCTAGTCTGGTCGATGTTGCCAGGACCTTCATCGGAGCTGCAGGAACTGAGGCCGCGCATCGGACGGTGGGGCTTTGAGGACAGGTCGTCCTCGTCTGCCTTCAGGTATGCGCTATCCGTCTTCTCCTTCCTTATCACTCATTGCCATCCTTTGTCTTCACCAGATCTCTTCAAGGCTGACATCGTTATCGAATCTTCCTCGACGTTCTGTGATTCTAGCCTGGGTCCATTGGTTGAAGCACGCTCGTCGGTCGTTGCTACCTTGCTTCGCCCACCGCTTATTCTTGAGCTCTGTCTGTTGGACTCGCCGGCCCTCAGGCCACAACTCCCTGTTCGTGTTCGAGCTGGTCGACTGTCTCTCGTTTCTGGGTATGTTGTCGTCTATCTCAGGCCTAATCATCTTGAGATGTGCTGACTGGGATTCTCAAAAGCTCTCACATCCCTTCACTCTATGTCGACCATACTCAAAGCTTCAAGACTCTCGACATCTTTCATTTCTCGAGTATTGATCAGACTTAACGAGATCAACGTGAACACGCCGCCCACGTCAAAGCCATGACGCGCCCTCTTGCACCATAACCTCCAGTTCATGTCCAGGGCAGTCCTATGAGAGTTTGCTGTCTTCAGCCATACGGATACGCGCAGCCAAGGTGCCCACCTGCAGCTGCCTTGCTTCAGGCGAACATAGCACCCCTTGGACAGTACCTCCGGGTTTGTGGCCTGGTCGTCGATAGGACTGAGGGGCGAAGAGGGAGTTGTAGGAGATGTTGGAGAGCCGGGGTCGAGGAGCTTGGATATGCTCCAAGCTGCTTGTATGGGGTTGCTAGGAGTGGTGAGCGATTCGCTTTTCTGGCGATCTTCATGTTCTCCTGACCAGACTTTGGCAGTTCTCCGATGGGTACTCAGGTTGCTCTGCACGGGAGGCTTGGGGGGGCATCACTTACAATGTCTTCGAGAACCAGGAGCACCCGCTCAACTCCCCGGTGTCCATCAGAGTCCCAGTTTTCGTGTGGAATTATCGTCCCGAATGGAGCTCTAGAGTTGAATGTGAGTGAGAGAATCTGTCCTTGGGGTCCGTGCGCTGGGTGGTCGTTGGATCACGTGTGGATGGAATGAACTCCCTACAACACTTGTTGCTTGTCGACTCGCAAATTGGGATACAGTGAGGGTCTAGAGGTTATGGTGACACTGGTGGTCGGAATCCGCCAATTAAATGGGACGATGCCGAGGGAGTGGAGGAGGGCTGGGAAGGGAAGCATTGTTGGACTTGTGCTGATACAATGTGTACAACGGCGCTCGTGAAGATGGATGTCATTGTCGAGCACACAATCGCTTCCAAGGAATAATCAATGTTCGTCACTCGCCGTCGTGCTTTCAAAATATTCTTATCGGCCAAAAGACAATATCATATACATCTATTCCATTGAAACCATGCTCGAGGCTCCCCGATTATACTACGACTGCGCGATCAAATCCCAAAGTGAACATACAGGATCCACTTCAACAACCCTTCCGTCGTATCACCCACCTTCCGTCGTAAAGCCTGCACCGCTATGTGAAGTGCCTGGGCCGAACCAGTAATGTCCAGACCTACCACGCCGTCTGCTGTTTCGTCGTTCAGCAAACACTTGTAGAAGTCTTCTGCGATATCTGGTGCATGCTCATCAGAAATAGACCACATTGTCGCAACAACGCTTCGGTAACCAGCTGTCAGCATTCCGGCAGCAAGATGAACGACTTCATCCGGGAGCGACTCGTCCCCTACGCTGGTTTGGCATGCGGACATGAATGCGAGTTCGGCGTGGGGCAGATTTTTCTTCATGATTTCGGAGAGCTTGAGGGGTCCCTCGTGTAGGTAGACCGCGCTTCCAAGAGGATCGTCCTTGGTGCCCTGAGAAGCATGACATGCCAGGTGGACGCAAGAAAAGGAGTCCAATTTGTCTGATACGGCAGCAACCGTTGCCGCTTTGCTCCCGTGAACAGCTGTTCGTATTCCTCGTCGCCTCAATTCATTGAATGTTTTTTCCACCTCTGTATCCGTCAAGGGTATCCTACGCAGCCCAGGTGCGTCAGCCTGACTTACGAGAAAAACACCACGATCTCCATTGTTCCCCTGCCTATCAAAACCCAGTCTCTTGAGGATGCTTAAGTTTGGAATGTAGGATGATATTGCAAATTCCGCCAAGGTTTTTCGGCTACCATGATTGTTATAATCGCCTGCTGCATGGATGGGGAGAAAGGCAAAAGGACCAGTTGGGCACCACCAAATGCGTGGCAAGTCGTCTTTTTCATCTTTATCCTGAAACTGAGTGTGTAGTAGTTGCTCAGTCACAGTACCAAGTTAAACATATTGAATGATTCCAACTCACCTCAGCTGGTAAGAATGGTAAGATAGGTTCAACGAGGTCAGTCCACAAGTCCCTCAGAACCGCCTGCAGGACATCAGTCTCGTCTGCACCCCGCATTCCGCGAGCCTCTCTTCGAGCCTCGTCTGAATATCGCGATTGTAAACCCCGTGATGTTAGATGTAGGCGAAGTACCTCTGCTAGGTTTTTTGCCCTTTTGTACGAAAATCTTTCCAATGGGACCAGTGTCGGCTCGGCACAGGTAGCAAAGACGATGAGGGCGTCACAGCGACTCTTGTCTGAATTAATGATGACTGTGGCACCGTCGTTGGGAATTCCCCTCATCAATTCTGCAAATGTCTTTGGTAGAAGGAAACTCTCAAAATCTGGGAGGTCCCGAATGCTCGCGAGAAGCTCTTCGCGCTCCTTCGCTAGTTTGAGATGGGTATGTGCCTCGGCTTCTAATGTCATTTGCACCTGCATGGGCAACTCCATTCCAGATTGGCGTGGATCTGTCCGGCCCCCAAAATACTCAAGTTGCCTCGACAGCAGAATAAGTTGGTCAGCCAAATCAGGGCGACATGCATGAAGCTCATCCACAGGAGTCCGCAGCTGACTGATCTGGTTCCATACTATGCAACGTCCAGCCTCTAACCATTCCAATGCCTTCGAAGGCTGATTGAGTGACAAGGCTTTGGCGGCTGCTTTAGTGGAGTCTTGTGATAGCCCTGTGAGGAGTTCATGTCGACGTTTTGACGTGTCTTCAAAACAGGCAACAAGAGAAATGAGCTTAATGACTTGGACATGAGCTGCCAGTATTTCGCCTTCAAGTTCTCCAAATCCGGATGAAAGCTGAGCCCATTTTCGGGCTGATTGCAACCAAACTGAAGGGGAGCCTGTGAGTGAGGTGGCAGAGGTACGATAGCTGGATTGTGCCAATAGAAGATCAGCAGGTCTTCGAGTGCTGTTAAACTGTGTGAGGAATGAACTTCCAAGGTTGTGCTGCATGGCGGGGAGGTTTGAGTGGCCAATGCATGGCCTTTGGGTGCGCTTCCAAACAGCCATCTTCATTCACGGGATCAATCCAGATGAACAATGATACGGTTCTACTATGTACTACAATTCTCAAGGGCTGTGCGTTCAGAAATAAAGTTCGAGGCTATATTGAGAACAGATTCTGACCGAACACACACTTTGATACAGACGTAATCTCATATCTGGAGAGTCACAACGCCATACCCTGGCTCTGAACTTGAAGATATGTTACGAGAACAGTTCAACGAAGCACTGCTGGCATTTACAGTGGTGATCTCAGAGCTCCAGCAATTTTCAATGCCTTTTGTCCAGCAATCCCAATGAATCTTGAGCTTCAGAGTATCAAAGAGGTGATACAAATCAATGTCGAGGCTGTCGGGCAGTGGAAGAGATGAGTCCCAGTACATTCTTCGATTGAATAGGTTCGTACAAAGAGGCTCGAGAATGCCGCCTGTTTCCATTTCCTCGCCGGTCGGTATGAATAAGAAGTTTCCGTGTTCTACCGTGAGGCAGGTTCATTAAATTTGCCTTTGGGATTATCACTCAATGGGATGCATACCCACATAGCGTTGTAGAAAAGAGGAATCTGGCGGTGAACAATGTACTGCAAGGCATTGGGTCACCGTTGGTGGCAAGCGGGCAAGAGCTCTCCTGAGGCATTAGCAGTGCGTTGCAAATGCAAAGAGGGAAGGAGCCGTGGACTCGGAGCAGGCAATGGACCTTTCGCGGTTGAAAATACGTTTGCTTGTGCCTCCGTCTTTGATCGTCGAGTCCATACCCATCGTTAAGAGGACACATGGAAATTGCCTACAGCTCTGGGTTTGCAAAACTGCGTCTCCGCTTCTCGAGAGAAGGGACGGACCGTCAATGCAGCGCACGAAAGCGGAGTGAGAACAATATGTCCCTGAGTCGTCACATCGTCGTGCAGACTGCCCTCGGAGACTTATATGGCCGTAAAATTAACAAACTGGAGCAACGCTCTCGCTATATTCGGCCAAGAACAGTAGGACAGGTGTGCAGTCGGGCTTCAGGTTGCCTGTTGACATCAAAGATTGGAAAAGGGAACTGACAGAGATATTCGGAGTACGCAGGATGTTCGACTCGGAAAAGGAAGCTGGCGTTCTTGGCTTGCAGATGCGACAACGAGAGAAAGGGCCATTGGATCCCAGGAGCCCAGGAAGGAACTAGGGTATCAGAGAAGTTGAGACTGTAAGAATCCGCCCCGGCGAGCACAGGGGGTTGGGAAGCAGCGCGTTGTTTGAAGCGCGTTCCGTGATGCTTTGACAGGATAACAGATAAGCACAGACTCAGAGGCTGGAGGTCTGGAGGGCGTCTAGGTCCGGTAGAAGAGAGAAGTGTCGAGCAGGAAGCGGTTCAAGTTCAAGTACCCGTCGATGAAAAGGCAGGACGAAAGGACGGTCAACATGACGTCATGCAAAAACACGCTTGCACGTGCTTCGGTCCGAAGTGGTCGGTGGCTGTGGTGCCTGCTGACACTCTCGCCCTCGTCAACGACTCTTCGCTCACCCAGTCCCTACGACTCACGAATGGACGCACTGATCAGATGCCGAATACTCGCTGGACGTCGCTCTAGGGTCAAATTCCTCTATTGTGGCGGAATCTCCGTCTGTGATGAGGTTAACTGAAGCAAAGTACGTGTACAAAGTCATTTTGTCTCTTTTCTTCGATTCTTTCTTCGACGTGAGCTGACTGTCGCATCTTGTAGGTCGATAAATCGGTTATATGTCCCTAGCGCGGCATAGATTGACTGCCTAACCTTCAAGCTTCAAGTTCTAAGATGTACTCGACAATCGCCCTTACCCCAACTTCGATGGTCCATCCGACGACGCGCTCCCACTCGACGACCCCGCCACCTCTTCGCTAGGTGTGGCCCAAGCAATCGAACGCGACACGCGTAGTCTACGTCGGCCAGTACTTGAGTTAGAAGGCCCAATGGCTACCCTAGTTGCCGGTGCAGCTCGGACCCCTTCCCGCGCATCCTAGAGCGCATACATCCACTCCAGCCGGTTCGCTACCCATGGCATTCTTCCTCCGTCCACACTCTGCAGCCAATCAGAAAATTTGCGTTCGATGTCTACCCCCTGTCGCCAACTGTGGAGCTCAGATCCCCCTTCCTGCGCATCCTAGAGCGCATACATCCACTCTATCTAGCAGTCTAACTGCTCACGACGTCTCTTCATCGTCCACTGCACCCTGCAGATGGACAGAGGAGTCGCCAGCACTCGGCTGTCGTCCCACCTCCTGCTCGGGAATTGAATCCTCAGTGACGTCGCTCAACGATGACCCCTCCCATACGCGCTCGTCCTCAGCCACATCCGCCTCCCGCTGGAGCCGGATTACCTCTTCCTGCCTTGCCATTGTCGACAGCGCGCACACCCTCACTCGAGCGGCCTCACTGCTCCTGCAGTCTGCTCCGTTCACGCCCTTACTCGCCGCCGTCCTTCATCATTCCGACGACGACCACCCCCTCTCGCGCTCTTCCCACTCCTCCTTCCCACTCGCCTCCGCCTCCCTCCTGCCCTTCTCAGCCTTAATCCAATCAATTTCGTGAGCTCCCTAGCTCGCCTACTGGTCGCCAGCCTGCGCCAATTGATCCGTGTGATTCGAGAGCTGGATTTCTGAGAGTTTCTGGTGCTACGCGGGACGCCGCCGTTCTACTGTTGGTCGAGCAAAGTCAACACTGAGCGCCGACCCTTTACCAGAGAGACCTGAGAAGGACGAGGAAGGGGCATTGGCCGGTCTGACGTTGGCCTTCTCGGTAGTCTTGCAGGGCGATTGAAATCCACGTCCTGCGGTTCCAGCTACGACAGGCGCTACGGTCCTTTCCAAGATTCAAAGGAAACTTTTTCAAACTCTTCTTGGCTCGTCCTTCGAGTCGCAGAAAGAGGTATGTCTCCCTCTGTTCTACTCATAGCTGACATCCATGCTCACGTCTTTTTCCTCATAGATCTATGACTCGGATAACGACGGCTCCTTCACACCCGGTCGAAGTTTGTCTACTGGCTCTCCCGACCCTGCTCTTCGCCTCACTACAATACCGTCGTCTACTCTCGTTCCTCGTTTCCAATTTTCTGTCATGCATACCAGTCTCTTCAGCAGATGTACAGCAACGAAATTTGAACCGCCGCTTCCAATGCGGCCGTGCTCTGTTTACTCCTGAGTCTCATATCAAATTCTTCATTTCTGTCGTCCTGGTGGCTCATCCGTTGGAATCCTTTTGAGTTCGGTCACATCTGTCTTCGGCGCTTGCTCAGGACCTATTACACGTGGATCTTGTACTTTCTGACAATGCAAATTGGGCGCTTTTCGACCGCTTCGGGATTTCTGTCTAAGAGCGTCTGCTACAACTCGCTTTTTTTGATCTCGTGTTCGATGTCCTGCGTTCACCACTTGTGTAGTGGAACAAATATTGGAGGGCTTGTTATTGTATGATGGAACATATCTAATACGTCAATCTGGTTGAAAGAAATTCCAGACTCTAAGGCTACACTACGGTTTCGCAATCAAACACCAAAGTGGACATATGGGACCCATTTTAGCAACGCTTCCGGCGAATCACCTAACTTCCGCCGTAAAGCCTGTACTGCGACGTGAAGTGCTTGGGCTGAACCAGTCACGTCGAGACCCACTACGTCGTCTGCTATTTTGTCTTTCAACAGACACTTGTAGAAGTTTTCTGCGACGTCGGGCGCGTGCTCGTCGGAGATGGACCACATTGTCGCTACAACGCTCCGGTATCCTGCTGTCAGCATTCCAGCAGCGAGATGAACGACTTCTTCTGGGAGCGACTCGTCTCCGACGCTGGTCTGGCATGCGGACATGAATGCGAGTTCGGCGTGGGGCAGATTCTTCTTCATGATTTCGGAGAGCTTGAGGGGTCCATCATATAAGTGAACTGCACTATTGAGTGGATCTTTGGTGTCCTGGGAAGCGTGGCATGCCAAATGGATACAGGAGAAAGCCTTTAATCTGTCCAAGACGGCAGTGACTGTTGCCTTTTCGCCCCTGAGAGTCTCTGTCCGTATGCCTCGTCTGTCCAATTCGAGCGACGTCTTTTGTACTTCTTCATTTGTGAAATGGAGCTTCGGTAATCCAGGTGTGTTGGCCTGGCTGACAAGAAGAACACTGCCGTTGCTGAAGCCTGTCTTCTTCCGTGATCTCAGTCTCTCGAGAATGCTCAGTGTTGGGATGTAGGATGATATTGCAATGTCAGCCAAACATTTTCCATGTCGGCTTTGGTTGTAGACTCCTGCAGCATGAATGGGAAGGAAGGCAAAGGGCCCAGTGGGGCACCACCATATGCGCATTAATTTGCCTTTCTTGTTCCCTTTCTGGAACTATGCAAATTCAGTGAGTGGTAAGATATCTGGTTGCAGATTAAGTTACACATACTTCCACAGGAAAACTGTTCAATATGGGTTCAACAAGATCAGTCCACAATTCCTGGAGTACCTGCATCATGAGCAAGTTATCTTTCCTCTTGAAGGAGGTAACTGGTCCAGCTTTACGCTGAACACTGTCAGAATATCGTGGCAGCAGCTGACTGGATCGCAGATCTTTGCGTAGGTCTGTGACAAGTTTGAGTGCCTTTTCATGTGAAAAATTTTCCAGTGCAACATGAGTTGGCTCATCATGATCAGGTGTCAGGATGAGGGCATCACAGCGACTCTTGTCTGCATTAATAACAACAATGATGCAATCCTCAGGCATACTTCTCATAACATCCGTGAACTTCTTTGGTTGAAGGAAGCTTTCAAACCCTGGGATTTCTCGGATGGTCACAAGAAGCTGTTCTCGTTCTTTTGCAAGCCTGAGGTGGCTGTACGCCTCGACTTCGACTGACATCCACACATGCATGGGCAATTCCATCCTGGAGTGGGATTGTTCAACTCGACTTCCCAGATGTTCCAGTCCATTTGATAGGAATGCAAATCTGTCAGCCAAATCGGGCTGACATGTATAGAGTTCATGCATGGGTGTCCGTAACTGGTTAATCTGGTTCCAAACCAGACAACGTCCTGACTCCAGCCACTCTATTGCTTTCAAAGGCTGATTTACAGACATGGCTGCAGCTGCAGCCCTGGTGCAGTCATAGGATAGCTCTTTCAGGACTTCATATTGCCGTTTTGAGGTATTTTCAATACCAGCAATGAGGGAAATGAGGTTAATGACACGGTCATGGGCCGCCAATGTTTCTGATTGCCAATTCTCCAGGTCAGGGGCAAGCAGAGCCCATTGTCTGGCAGATTCCAAGCAGACTGAAGGGTGACCAGTGATAGACATTGCTGAAGTATGATAACTAAAATGGGCTAGCAGAATATCTGTAGGTCTTTGAGTGATCTTGAACCGTGCAGAGAATGAATTTGCAAGGTTATGGTGGCAGGAAGACAAGTCAGCATGACCCTCTGGAGTGAGTTCCACTGCCCTTTTCTG
>NHYE01004989.1:0-10802 GCA_002938385.1 Gymnopilus dilepis | reverse complement strand
GGGATTGGGGGGGTTGCGGGGGCTGTGGGGGTTGCTGGGGTTGCGGAGTGGAGGAAGGGTCGGGAGGAGAGGGAGGCAGGGATTCGTCGGCGGGGTGTTCGATACGCAGGACGAGGAACGAGAGGAGCTGTTCATCTGCAATGCATCCACATCAATCACGATCAGCCTCACCCTCTCACCCATTACCTAGCTAGTAGCCTGAGACTCACCGAAAAACGCGTCCCTTCGCTCCACACCCTCGCGCCCGGCCTGGGCGAGCCACGCATCGATAGAGGTGGCAGGCGGGAAGGGCAGCGAGGTGTCGGGGACGAGCAGGCTGAGGAGGGTTGTGGAGAAGAGGTGGTCCAGGGGTGTTGTGGACATTGTGGTCGAGTCTCTATAGGATGGTAATTGATACTAATAGCGTTGAGGTTGAGGTTAACGTTGAGATTGGGGATGGGGATGGGGTGGGTGATTGGACTAGGGTGCTAGTTTGCAGGCCTAGGAGGATTTGAGCTCATGAATTGTATTTGTAATCCGTATTACGAGCGTCCTAACGAGTTTGCAGGGAGATGTTAGGAAATTACTCTATGAGCTAGGGAGTTGAACGGCGTTGACGACGACGACAAGACGACGATCATCATCAGAGCCAAGAGCCAAGGCCAAGACAGGCGCGGCGCGGTGTTTGGCTATCCGCGTCAAACCAAACACCGCTCTCGCCTTTCTCTCCCTGCTCTGTCCTCTGCCCTTCTGCTCCGCAACTCTCCTGCGTAAACCCTCACTCCTATCAGTGTCACTGTCCTCTTCCAAATTTCCATGCCACTCCAGCACTCCACTACCGAACCCAGTGTCGACACCTTCCCTCGCCATTTCGCCATGACCTGACCTGACCTGGAGGCCTGACCAATCACTCCTCCCCTTCGGCCATTGGCGGAATTGGCCAAGAAGTCCGGGACCGGGTGACCTGCTGAGAGCCTGAGCAGAATCAATGCCGTCTCAGAAGGCAGAAGGCAGAACCCGTGGTCCCCTTCGCTGGTATTTATACGACGCAGGGTTCTCATCGCCCAGCGAAACTCCCCTCCGCCTCTGGCAGCCTTCTGGGTCTCCAGCATCAAGCCCTTGAACATGTCCTCCTCCACCACCCAACCCTCCACCGCCCCCTACACACTCATCGGCACCCCCTTCTCCACCTTCACACGCACCATCAGCCTCGGGCTGCAGCACAAGTCGCTCCCCTACACCCAATTAGCCACCAAGACGCAGACGCCCCTCGCCAAGGCGAACCATCCGTTCGGGTATTTGCCTACGCTCATAATACACGATCAAGAGATAGACGATGAGGGACGGAAAGGGGATATTAAGCTGAGAGAGAGCCATGCGATTGTGAGGTATATTGATAGAGTGAAGCCAGAGCCGAGCTTGCAGCTTGAGGAGGGAGAGGGAGGGGTGGCGATTCCGGAGAAGATGTGGGAGTTTGTGAGCTTTGTGGCTTTTTTCGGTGTGTCTTCTCTCTCCTCTTCCTTTCTTCCCTCCTCTACCCCTTCCTCTTCCAACTCCCCAAACCCCCTACTTCCACACCCTACTAACCCGCCCCTCTCCCTTATATCCAGGCTTCCCAATCCTCGAAGGCGGCGTGATCAAACCCCGCGTAAAGGCTTTGGACGAAGGAAAATTAACAGACGCGGAAGTGCGCTCCCAAATCGCCGAAGGCGTTCTCGAAGCAAAAAAGTTCCTCGCGCTCATCGAGTCCCTCATGGCCCCCTCCCCCTCCGGGTCCAACCAAGACCAAGACCAAGATGGGGGGTATATCTTCGGCGACAAGCTCACCTGGGCCGACTTCTTCCTCTACCCCATCTTCGCGGACTTTCGTATGATCCCTGAATGGAAGGAGATTGTTAGTGAGAGGCTGGTTCGGTGGACGGAGAAGATGGATTTGTTGGAGGCGGTGCGGAATACGCGGGCGGGGACGTTGGAGGTTGGGGCGCGGCCGGTATAATTAGGTGACATAGGTGAGTGCCGTCGATTTTAAGTGATGTTTAGGGCGGATGCTAACTGGTTGAGCAGGAAAAGATGGAAGTAGTTCATGTACTCTACACAATGCAAGAATCTGAAGAAAAATGACCGCATATACTCAACACCTTGTGTCGCCTCTCGTTCAGCAGGACTGACGCCTTGATCTCGTTTCTCTTTGCGCAATCGCTCAACGTTCGACCTTGGCAGCTTGTAAACCGAGTGAAGATGACGTCATTTTACCCCTGTCCTTTGCTGGACCTTGGCGATCCCATTAATATTGAAGGCATCTCCTGGGTCCGCCTGTGCAGAGCCTCTGCAAACACCTCCATCTCACCCTCTCCTCGACGAACCGTAGCGCACAAGTGGTCATAATACCATCCTTTGACTACACAAAGCGGAGGTGACGTCGTCTCATGTACCTTCTCTTCTGCCAGCTTTTGGACGTCTATAGCTGCTTGCTAGTAATGCCCTCCTACTGCCAAATTCACAAAGCCGACCGCCTTCTGGAGACTGGGATACAATCCCGATCAATGACCATCCTGCCTCCTGCCTTTCCTCTATCTCTATCTGCAGAGAGGGCAGGACGGTCATTACGAGGTCAACATCTAGTCCTTGAAGGCGCTGCTTGTGAAAGATGCTCCTACAGACGAAATCGAGAAAGTCTGTATCAGTTTGTAGGTTCGTGCTGTGCGGTGGCGTTTGTTCGGGATCTTTGGATTGCTGTCGTCGTTTGGGTCTTCTTCTTGTTCGATATTACTCCATGACAGACTTGGTTTTGATTTGGGGGATGTTGTCGTCCAGGAAATCTGGATGCATTTCTTTTCATTGGGATGACGAAATTTTGTATCAGGCACGTTGTACTACTAGCTATGGTGAGTCCGTCAGGATGCTCAGGTGGCAGCACAAGCTGATCAGAACTTCGTCCACTGGCAAGGAAAGACCGCTCCCCTCAGTAACATTACCACTATTCACCTCAGGCAGGAAGGTCCTCAGGTCTCTCCTTCCTTTCTTGAAAGCGCAGCTTGCGAAGCCGAATTGGACATGTATCTCAACTCGGCATGAGGTCTTCCAAGCTTCTGGCGAACGCCATGCCGGCATGGATTTAGGCGCTTTGAATATCCACCTTATCTGGGACTTTTCCTCTCATGTTCTCACCAGATTTCGCTCCTTTGCGCTAAGTCTAGATCGCTATGCTACTGACAGTTTTATTTATGGGATGTTTTGAGCAGCATGGACACATGTCGACATCATCTAGAACGTCGCAAGGCAAGTCCTTCAAGATCTTACCCTATAAACAGTCTTTCTCGGAGACATTCCATCTCATGCGGGTATGGTACGTTGTTCTATCTTTTGTTCATCTCAATTGACCTAAGGTTCCTTTCTCAGAGGTCGCTCCAGGCAGCAGAGGCACGAACACCATTGGCCATCTCAAGATAACCCACCTCTCTCAGCAGGAGCACCAGACTTCCAAGGAACATAATTGAGCAGCGACCACACCTCCAGAGTCCACGTCTATTTCGGCCTGAGAGCAACGTCCATCCGACATTCTGGTTCTTCGACAGAACCGTTCGCACGTCGTCAGTGTAAGCTTTTACGCTCTCCGCCTCGTGCTATGAAGTATTCGGAAATAGGCCTGTCCTGCGAAGCGCGGGCGTTTTACGGCGCGAAGATGAAGTCAAAGGCTGTGCAGTATGTCTGCCGAGTCTATTTTCTCCAGCTTCAGTGCGGAAATCCGCTGAGTGGGTCGTGCACAAGGCGTGTTTGAAGGGTATGAAGGGCTTCATAGTTTCCCTCGGCGGCCAAGAATTGGCGAGGGAATGGCACTTCCAAGCTATTCTGGTACGACGAAGACTGTCATTTATAAAGCTATTCGTCATTGCTGATTCTATTACGACCCTGCCTCGTATCATGTCTTTGCTGAAGGTACCTGTCACGCTCGCGGTCTCCTATGCGCTCAAGAAGTGCCTTACGCCTCCAAACCCGCCTGCGCCGAAAGAAGAGAGGTTCAAGACCAACTTCTTGGAGCGGGGGTGGTACTTGCAATTATTTCCCTATGTAGGAGTGGGTTCCATATTCTTCTTGCCCATACCTCGAACATGGAATAAATGGACTGATAAAACTCTGACATTTGACGTAGAACCTCGAGTTCCTTTTCGGAGTATGGGAAGCCGTAGCCATCCTTGCATGGAACTACCGCTCGACCCAGCTCGGACCAATTGGTCGACTAGTCCTCGCCTTGCCGCTCTTCGTCGGCACCAGACCATACCAAGCTCGCCTATCATCAACCACTCTCATCGGAGCATTCCTCATCCTAGCCGGAACATGGCTCAGACTCGCGACATTCAAACAGCTCGGTAAAATGTTCCGATACGAAGCCAGCATACAAAAGGACCACCAGCTCATCACCAGCGGGCCCTACGCCTACGTGCGCCACCCCGGCTACACCGCCCTCGTTACGACGTTCGCTGGGTGGGTTTTGTGGCATGGCGGGAGCGGGTCGTGGTTCAAGGCGTCGGGGGTATGGAGGGGTTTGGTTGGGAAATTGGTGGTTGCTAATTATTTTATTGCGATCCCTTGTGGGACGCTGTATCTTGTTTTGGGGAGGATGAGGGATGAGGATGAGGCGCTTAGGAAGAGGTTTGGAGCTCAGTGGGATGAGTGGGCAAAGAGGGTTCCGTACTCTGTCATTCCGGGGGTTTACTAGTCGTATCGATAAGTTTCTTCATGCTCATGTATAGCGTTTCGGATCCGTTCATTGCAATATATCGTTGACCGATCCAATAAGACTCGCAGTCTCTCTAGAGTCTCTGTGATCCAACCAGAGATGCAACATCGAGTGAACAGAAGAGACGTGCTATTTCTGGATCATTCTACAGTCGTTGACGCCATTCACCCAACATTGGCCACTATAAAATGGGAGGCAGCTACATCGACAAGAACCGAGATAAAACATACTGCCGATATCCCATACATCACTATGTCCCTCGCAAAAGTACCAGTAACGCTCCTCGTATCCTACGCCTTCAAGAGGTGCATGACGCCTCCGAATCGCCCGGCTCCTAAAGAGGAGCGATTCGCAACCAGCTCCTTTGAACCCTCGTGGTACTGGAACCTTCCGGGTCCCGCCGGGGTAAATACTTGCTGCCGAGAACGACGCGCGACAAAGCTGACGGACAAACGCAGAACGTGCAATTTCTCTTCAGCATATTGGAAGCGGCGACTATCTTGGCTTGGAACTATCCCTCTTCCCCGCTTTCAAAAGCCATACTCTCACATTTAGTTTTCGAAGGCGGACGACCCGAACGACTTCATTTGTCCACCTTGAGTGCCGTTGGGGGGCTGCTCATGCTGGTCGGGTCTGTGCTGAGGCTGATAACGTTCAGGTACCTCGGCAAATTCTTCAAGTTCGAGGCGAGCATTCAAAAAGACCACAAGCTGATCACCAGCGGTCCGTACGCATACGTTCGACACCCTAGCTATACCGGAGGCATCCTCGCCTTTCTCGGGTGGGTTCTGTGGCACTACGGAGAAGGTTCATGGTTCAGGGAGTCGGGTTTATGGGATGCACCCTTAGGGAAAGTCTTGATTCTTGGCTACTTTGTAGGCATCTTGTGCGGCATTCTGACCTTCGCATTGTTAAGGATGAAGAACGAAGATGAAGCCCTTCGAAAGCAATTTGGGGTCGAGTGGGATGAGTGGGCCAGGAGAGTACCTTATTCGATTATACCAGGACTTTATTAAGATATTCTATTACCAGCTTCATACCCCGAGTTTACTGGACGTATCAATCCATCATGCTTTTCACCTGGCGTGCAGTGATACACTTTGCTATTTCAATGGCAAAGAAACTTTGACTTTGGCGCCACTGCTCTGCTTCTACATAGCAGTGGTCCGTATTTAGCGACCGCCACCAAGTGCACCAAAGGGTCGTACCAGTCTGTGATCACTCTATGGAGCTGATAGCTGACGCCACTGACGGGCTTTAACCAGTATAAGTAGTAGCTATAACTCTAAGGGCATCAAGTGGAATCAAATTATAGCACGCTGATATCCTCACCTATGTCTTTTGCCAAAATCCCAGTGACGCTCCTCATATCCTACGCCTTTAAGAGGTGTATGACTTCTCCGACCCGTCCGGCCCTCAAAGAAGAGTGTTTCGCTACAACCTCCTTCGAGCCCTCGTGGTTCTGGAGTCTCCCTGGTCCTGCAGGGGTAAGTTGTTTCTGGTTCAGAACGACGAGAAAGCTGACGCACAAAAGTAGAGTATGCAATTGATTTTCGGCATTTTAGAGGCAGCGACGATCTTAGCGTTGAACTACCCGACCACGCAGCTGTCCCAGATCGTACTTTCTCTCTTCGTTTTTGAAGGTGGACACCCGGAACGGCTCTACATGTCCCCGACTAGTGCTGTCGGTGGATTGCTATTACTGGTCGGGTCTACAATCAGGTTAACGGCCTTCCGATCCCTGGGCAAATTCTTCAAGTTCGAGGCAAGCATCCAGAAAGACCACAAACTGATCACAGTTGGCCCTTATGCATACGTCCGCCATCCTAGTTACACCGGAGGAACACTTGTAGTAGTTGGATGGGCTCTCTGGCACTACGGAGAAGGGTCCTGGTTCAGAGAGTCCGGTCTACTAGTATGGGGCACGCCATTAGGGAAGGTCCTCATTCTCATTTACTTTGTGGGCATCTTGTGCGGCGGTCTCACTTTTGCCTTGTCAAGGATGAAGAAGGAGGATCAGGCCCTTCGAAGACAATTTGGAGCTGAGTGGGATGAGTGGGAAAGGAGAGTACCTTATTCGATTGTACCAGGACTTTATTGAAATGGTATTCCATTACCAGCTTCCGGAATAAGAGGTCAATATACTTTACGAGTATAGCAAGCCTGAGGAATAAAAGTCATTCGAGAAAGAACAGCAGGCCCCTGGACATAATTAAAATATAAGCTGTAGAAGCTGATACCCGCTCGAGAAGCTTTGGCAATCAAAGCAAAGGGATCACTGATCACTGACCAAGATTCATTATCTCCAAGTCATTATCACATTTCCGTTTGGTTCGCAGTCATCTCAAATACCCCGTTCCCTATGCTCAGCTCAGTACATGAGATTTCATATCTTCTCGATATCTTCAGGGTCATGGATGTCGTACGTTAAGTCAGATTCGAGGTCCAGACGCGCTCCAAATCCACTTTGTACTAGATATATAAAAAGGGACCATCCTGGAGGAAGCATCTCTAAGACTCATGTCTATCATAAAAGCTCCAACAGCGCTCGTCGTTGGCTACGCCTTCAAGAGATGTATAAGTCCACCAAATCCACCAGCACCGAAAAATGAGCACATTGGTGTCAAAATTTTTGGGCAAAAATGGTGCATAGCGACGGCTAGCCTAGCTGGTGTAAGTTTCGCTCTCCCTAATTCACTGGATGAATAGCTTATCTGAGGTGTCCTATGGTTGTTAGAACATCCAATTCCTTTTTGGGGTCCTAGAGGCAGCTACCATCGTAGCTTGGAATTGCCCATCGTCGGCATTGAGCAAAATGCTCCTCGTTAGTCTCGTCCCAGACGCTGGCAAACCCGATCAGCTTCGCCTGTCGCCTGTAGGGGCCATCGGAGGCTCGCTAATCTTGACTGGCATGGCATTGAGACTAGCGACGTACCGGTACCTTGGAACATTCTTCAAATACGAAGCAAGCATCCAAAAGGACCACAGGCTGGTCACCAGTGGCCCATACGCATTCGTTCGTCATCCGAGTTACACTGCCCTAATGATATCCCATATGGGTTGGATTCTGTGGAATTGCGGTGAGGGTTCATGGTTCAGAGAGTTGAGATTGTGGAATACTCCGGTAGGGGCGGTCATTTTTGTATCTTATTTTCTAGGGGTCCTATGTGCTCAACTCCATTTCCTCTTGAGGAGAATGAAAAGCGAGGATGAAGCACTCAGACAACGGTTCAAAAGCCAATGGGAAGGATGGGCTCAGGCTGTACCATATTCCGTTGTCCCGGGAGTCTACTAGTAAATTATAAGTACCCAAGTACCCAAGTATCTCGTACCTTCCGGCTCTCAGAATTAGACGCCAACTCACTCCACAAGTGTGCCAGAGTTCAGGAATATCGTCAGAAATTGGGTTGAGAATTGAGAGCAAATATCTCGAATCCTTGATCACCTTGAAGAGTCTTGGCACTTAGTATGAGTACACTTGTTCAAGTTCGTAACCGAATTAGAGTGATTGCAGCATTTGGCGTATACGTAGTCCGGGATCTGACCTGATATTCGCATCAGACCATGTCCAGGGCCGGGACCATGGCTCTCGTGAGTGGCGTTAGAATGGAAGGCTTGGCGCTAGTGCTGATCCACTAACCTCGCTTGCTGCATTTGAGTATATAAGATAGGCCCACTTCCGACCAGAGCACCCCGCCAAGAGCCATGTCTGTCGCCAAAATCCCTATAGTGCTCATTGTCTGTTACGCCTTCAAAAGGTGCATCAGCCCGCCAAATCCTCCCGCTCCGAAGACTGAGCGCATCAATACCAATTTTTTGGAGCGCGACTGGTACATAGGTATCTTTGGTCCCGATGGAGTATGTTAATCTTCTCTCACATTGAAAGAAGCAAGCTCACCTCAAGGCCCCTGGTCATCAGAATGTTCAGCTCGTATTTGGTGTCCTAGAAGCAGCGACGATCATGGCCAGGAATTATCCGTCATCGGCGTGTAGTCAAATCGTCCTCAACACACTCGTTCCCCAGCGTGGCCGACCCGAACAACTTCATCTATCAATTTCTGGAGCCATTGGCAGTCTATTGATTCTGACCGGAATGGTACTAAGGTTGACGACATACCGCTATCTTGGCAAATTCTTCAAATATGAGGCGAGCATTCAAAAGGACCATAAGCTGATTACCAGTGGTCCATACGCCTTGGTCCGTCATCCGAGTTACGCTGCCCTTATAATTTCCCATTTAGGTTGGGTGTTGTGGAATTGCGGAGACGGTTCGTGGTTCAGAGAGTTGAGGTGGTGTGACACTCTGGTGGGAAAATGCGTCTTCCTGACCTATTTTTTTGGGGTCTTGTGTGGCGAGCTTTATCTTGTCTTGGCGAGGATGAAAAACGAAGATGAGGCTCTGAGGAAATGCTTCAAAGATCAATGGGAAGAATGGGCGAGGACTGTTCCGTACTCTGTAGTGCCAGGCGTCTACTAGTCGTGCTTCTCAAGGACATTCAGCTAGACTGACCTAGGCCATGATAGATAACACAGTCAACTTGATGTTGTCGCAAGTGCCAGTCATGAATTGACAATTACCGCCAGTAGGAACTGCGAAGTCGCGAGGATTTAAATACTGCAATACTGGAAGGGACGTCATCTGCTGACTCGAGAACAGTGGAATTCGTTCAGGAGATCCGTATGCCTAGTTTAATAGGCTCAGGGAATGGTAGACGCTTCATTTGGGAGAGGCAAAGCAGGTAAGGACTGTCGCGCTGGCGAGGAAGAAATGCCAAGGAAAAATATTGAGTTGTACGTGCTGGTTGAGAGACGACTGGCTGAGCGGCACGTTAGTTGAGAGCTCGCAAAAGAAACAAGAACGGCTGACATCGTTGATTTAATGGGACGGGTTTGCGACGCGTCTTTGGAGGCGGTTGGGACAAAATTTACATGGATAAGTTCATAGCAACAGGAGATGACTGTAACTGCTTTGCAGAAAGGAGTAGATGCCGTCGATTAAGAGGCGAAGTCTGCCCAGGTTTATACACGAAGGAGGTTATCGTCATCACAGAATTATTTTCCAGGTGAGCATTACATAAGCAGAAGTACTTTGGGCTTGTTTGGGCACGGTTGCCTGTTCAACAGTCCCAGGTCAATCCCTGCTCAACCCATTGCTTCCCAAATTCTTTCTTCTCCGAGGCTGAAGATTTGACAAATGCTTTTCAACGAGTCGAACAGCGGCACCCTCTATATTTCCGCGAGAATTCAGTAATATGACGGAAATGGTAACAATTGCCGGATATAGACGCGAAATTCTCGAAATTTCCACAGCTTGCTTGCGCATCCCTGAGCTTTGGCCTCGATTCCACAGGCATCGTGTAGAAGAGTAAGTGGGCTCGCCGTCCTGCAGGTATAAAAGCAGGCGAAACTGACGTAGGATCCTCAGAACATTGCACAACAATCTTCGAGCAACAACACCAATCTCCTCTTCGAATCGCCTCTCAACTCAACCACATAACAACAATGTCGAGCAGTGTCTTCTTCTACGAGCCCTTCTACGACATTGACCGCTTCTTTGAGGAAGCTTTCTCGCCTTCCCGCCAGGTTGCCACTCGCAATGGTGGCAATAACGGCCAGAGGAATGCTGACGGAGCTGTGAGGTCTTTCAAGCCAAGGTATGTAATGGTCGCGAGCGATTCTAAATTCACTCAGGAGCTGACGGGTCTGTTATTCCAGAATGGACCTCCATGAAGATAACGAGAAGAACCTCGTAACGGCCTCCTTCGAATTCCCTGGCGTGCCAAAGGAGAGCATCTCCATCGATGTTCACAATGGCAGGCTGACGGTTTCCGCTGAGACCAAACAATCAAGCGAACATGACGAGAACGGCTACGCAGTGCGTGAGCGCCGCTTTGGCAAGTTCTCGAGGACTCTACAGCTTCCTCAGGGTGTAAAGGTGTGTGACTGTTGACGCGTCTCGAATTGAAGCAAAGCCTGACGATATATTCTACAGGACGAGGAAATCAAAGCGTCGATGGAAAATGGAGTTCTTACTGTGACATTCCCAAAGACTGCACCTGAGGCAGCTCCCAAGAAGATCACCATT
>NHYE01004988.1:0-10799 GCA_002938385.1 Gymnopilus dilepis | reverse complement strand
TGAACCTCGGGAAACCCAAGGAGTCAAGACAAGAGTGGAAGGCGAACGGAGAAACGAACAACACAACACGCCTCAGCCACGCTGTTCGACTGCCGCTGCGGCAAGTGCCTCTTGGCAAAAACATCGCGTTGCCAAATATCAGCACTGCATACAGGAGCATTGTCTGTAGGGTATGGCACACTCAATTTCCTCCGCCATTCATGGCTCAGACAGGTTCCTTACTGATCATTTGAGAGTGTCAGAGTTGATGTATTCTGTATCAATCATAGACTACATTATATAAGTTGAGAGCGTAGAATAACTCTTTATCGAAATACTTGTTTAGTCAGAAGCTACCTCAGCCATTCTGATACAAGTAGAGGACGAAATCGTGGACGAAATCGAGCCTGTCGCAAACAATGATGAGAGGAAGCTGGTCTTCGAGTTTGACCTCCTTCAAGAAGTTCTTGATCATCTCAGGTTGTAGAAGTTGCACTCTCTGCAGATACGCTGGACCTCGAGGATCTGGCTGGTGCATGTGGCGGTTTGGATATACTTAAAGTGAACTTCTGAGTCCTCACTGAGGTTGACGATAGACCCAAGGTAGTAGTAAAGACCCACGAATGTCTTGAAGCTCTCGATCATGGAGTTCGAGGGTCTGCAGTATTGCTCAGGTAAGATGTGTCATAGACTGAGGAATTCATACCACATACGCGTTGAAGTAGGCCAGCCTTCTCACAAAGGTTTGCAATTCTTGGGTGGTCGAAATGAGTCAACATTTCATTGCCAAGGATTGCATTGGTGACGGCAATTTGAGGAGCATGGACAAGGTTGAGTTCAAGAAGACGAGTCTGGAGATGCCCTTGCTCGGGCTTGCTGTCCTTCAGAGCGCCGAGTAGGAGGGAAGTTGCAGGCTGAGTCCTGACCAGTCTCGGCGAAGCATGCAACGAATTTGTTCGGAACGTTCGCACACAGATAGACGCTGAGAGCCAGGGTTAGAACGTGAAGTCTGAGTCAATTTTACGGAGTTCCTCCCTGCAAGTCAACTGCAGTGGGCGACGATTCAGCACAAACTACACGACAGAGAGCAAGCAAATTCTTTCTCACCTTGTTGTCCTTCAACTACTTCTCCAGCAGCTGTTTCCGACCTTGTTGCAGGACAGGGCGCGCGAGCTCGAGAGCTTCAGCTCTGGACTTGAGATCGTAGAGGTGGATGAAGCCGAATTTGGCCACCAGATAGACAATCCCGTGGTTCTTGAACACCTGCATTGCAACAGGGATGTCGGTGGTCGCCTCAGGAGTGAAGTAGATGTCCGTGTTCTCCTTGGTGAACGGAGGACCAGTGGTTTGGTGATCGATTGCAACAACGTGCAGCTGAATACGAAAGAAAGTCAGATTCCAACTCCACAGAACTGGATAAATTTGGGTTACTGACCTTGGCACCAGTAGCCGTCCTGACAGCAAACGTAAAAAGATGTGGTCGGCTTCTGATGGCCATCTAATTTCACTTCAGCAAAAGCAGCAGCATGGCCTGATTCCATGTTCTTCTAGTTGGCGCAACTGTGCTTCGTCCAGCTCAGATTTGGGAACGTGGTCGTATTGACTAGTTTCCAGTGAGATATGAATCTTTGACTCTTCGGCTCGGTGACAGACGAGACTTGCCTCATGATGGGAAGGAACGTCTGCCGCTGTAACGAGGCTACCTGGCCTTTGAAGAAAACCTGCGAGGGTGCACTCGCGCTTCTCTGAATCACGCGTGGTGAAGGGGACGTATACTCTTGTTCTGGGGCTGCCTGAGTGGATGTGGAAGGTCGTGAGCATGAGAAGCAGAGAGATGAGCCTCCAGAAGCAGCTCGGACAGGCCCCTGACAGAAAGAACAGCGTGAATTTGAATACAAAGATGCAGTTCTGGCAGAGATATGTGCTTGGGAAGGGGCTAGATAAAATACGCGTTCTGTAAACTAAATTTCAAGAAAAAGAAAGATTAGAGAACAACATACTGATTTGCTGCGATCCTTTGCTGGACAAGACCGTCGCGTCTCTCGCTGTATGGCCGACTCCACGTTCTTTGCCGTACAGCTGCATCGCCCTTGATCTTCATCAGGATTAGCCGGGTAGCTGATGATTTGAGTACCAGTGAGAGTAGGATGGCGGTCGAAGACATGCTGAGTTGACCTCCTAAGCACTTGCGTCCATCTCCCTAAGCTCCGTAACCTTCGTCGATTCTCTCCTGCACGGAGGACCTCTCGACGGAGGCGTTAAGGTAGATTCTATGCGTCGAGGCATCTCGATGTCATGCTCGGCGATGAGTTACATAGAAACTACTGGATGAGATAAGTTGACGGATATTACATGGAAAAAATTCTCGAGCGTACCTTTTTTGAGCCATTCCCGTCGAGTAATGATCTCGGGTGCCGTAGTCGAAAGAGACGTTGGCTGTACGATAGGATGACCTTAGAAACATCTCACGAGCGGGCGCTGATACCACTGGCCGATTTCAGGAGGTGTCGAGGTCGAGGGCAATCCTAAGCCTCCGGTAATAGAAGCCTGGTTGTCCTGACGAAAAAGTGATCACGTCAAAAGGTTTGAGGCATCGGCCTTGACGCGATGCTCAACCACGCGCGCAACGCAGAGATCGTGAGGAAGGGAAGAATGAATGATCGGGGCCTACGACTTCTACGGAGCTGTGGGGCGAGGATAGAGGGGTAAGACTCGATGGCGAGAAGAGTTGGGAGGAGGGTGAGCATTGAGTCTGACTTCGAGACGTATTTTGAGGTCTAAGAGATGGTTCAGATAAGATAACCCCCTGGATAAGGCGGCATACCTCACTACAGATTGTCCAGGGTCCGCTTTGTGAGAAAAGCAGACTCAAAGACCATGGATTTGAGGCTACTCTTCCCACAGAGGAGGCAGAAAACGATCAACAAGCGCGAACGCGTCGCGCGAAACGCGTTCTACCCGCGAGACTAATCACGTGTAGTGTCCGCACCATTTCGATTCGCGAAGGTTGAACAATCTTTGCTTCTCACTCTTTATTCCTCTCCCTCTCTATCATATGAGAATGCAGATTCCTTTCGAATGGCAATGATCTGGCTTGTGGCATGGCGATCCTCGATGAGGAGGGCTCTAGGACGAATGCGCCTCTTTCGTGAGTACTTTCCCTTTCTTCTGTGTTCTCAGCATTTTACGCTCACACTATCTATTTCTCCAGTCCTTGTGTCCCACGTATCATGGACATTAATTACCTGTTTACCGGCAAAAGCGATACCGACGGCAGGGGTGACTTGGAAGAAGACAATGGAGCTGACGACTCCGCCAGCCTCAGGTCGCGCAAGCCGGCTCGGTCAGGAAAAGTCGACTCAAGAATTTCATTCCTCGGTCATCGCACCATTCCACCTCTCAAGCATATCACCCAAGATCGATATCCGCTTCTCCCAGGATGTCGGCCTTCCCCTCCTGCCTCCCCTCCTCCTTCACTGCATACTCCACCCTTCCACGTCCGACCCTCCCGCCTTGGCCTCCGGTGGGTTCGCCCCCAGCTCATCCTTCCCATCTCACTCCGTCAAGGTAACGAATGGACATAATCACGTCAGGGTGCTATCGTATGAGTATGCATCACCGTGGTCGTCGTTGTTGAGTGGTTTTGGAGCGGGGAGGGAGGAACTGGACCTGTTAGAGACCCCGGAGTTGAGGGAGAGTGCGGAGACGGCGACGGCGACGGCTAGAGCGTTGGCGAGGCGGGCTGGTGGCGGGCCTGTATAGTTGCTTGAGGGTGGTTATACTCTTGGGGTATTGTCGCTGCCGGCGCGTGTATTACGCCATGCATTGGCATCTGATCAATGGGCGTGCCCGCAAGACCGACGCCAGCATCTTGACCGTCGTTGCAGCCCTCACCCATCAGTCACTGCCATCGGCCTCGCCGCATTTCTCATCAGTGCGTGGTTTGAGCCGAAGCATACTTCGCTGCTCCTCTGTCTTCGTCCCATATCCATCGCGTGCCACAGCCAGTCAGACAGGCGTAGATCACGCCCCTTCGTATGGACATCTATTGCCCCACCATCCTCCTCGCTCGCTATCAAGACAAGTTAGTTAATGATTATAGGGACACTGCCCCGTTTCCCTTCTACCATCCCTCCGCGCATTGTACCCTTGCCCCCTTCCTCGTATGCTTTCTAGCTATCCGTGTACTCTGTAGCTCAAGGCTAATGTAGCACGTGTAGTATTTTAAATCTTCTACTGATAATTTCTCCTTCCATCCCATTGAATTAACGAAGATCGGTCAACCTTTTCTGCTAAAGACCGATCTCAAGAATTCGCCAGAGACAAGACTGGTTGAGTGAGTTGAAGCGCTTCAACGGATCAAAACTCTCGGATCGAAGTACATTGAGTCCTATATCGGGCTTCACTGGTCACCAGTCACCTCTCAACTCTTTATCTGATCAGTCTCAACGTGCCTTCACAACTACACTGATGTCGACTGCAAATGCTGGACGCTTGTTTCCTCTCTCAGAAATTGAGGCGCTCAATCTTTTCTTCTTTCTCTCTCAACATACCCACATGCAACTCCCGCCTTCGACCCTCGACCTGCAGAGACGTCTTGAGGCTTTTCTGAACGATGGAAGGGGTATTCCACTACTTAGCACAGGTTCTCTCCCTTCATTTACTGAGGTATGGTATTCAATCTGTCCAGAGCGTGACTCCAGCTGATGGTCTTCTATCTAGTTCGCATCCGACTGCCCCACTCCATCCGGGATCTCAACCTCCTACGTTAGCCCCGCCCAAATTTTTTCGACGCTCCACCAAGAACTAGATATCGTTACTCCGATTTCTCCAGCAGGTAGCATGCGCTGCAGCTCTCCTGCCGCTTTTGCAGCCTCTCCAACTAGTTCGGCGGGATTATTCTCAGCTACCTCTGACCTCAGCCGGGCGTATGGACGATCTACAACGCCTGCCAATCTTGATAACGACAGCATGCCCAATGTCTCTCCCATGTCCCAGCGACTAACAACGACTACTATTGACTCAGACCATTCTATGGCAGTTTCCGAGTCCGATATCTCGATAATGTCGAACTCTTTATCCATGCAGCTCTCCATTGGTTCTGTGCATGCTCATTCAAGTGATGTTGATGTTGCTGAACAGGGGCTACTCGAGGATTCCTCATCGGCTCATAGTCGACGCAGACGTAGTGCTTCTCTATCCCATGGAGGAAATTACGGTGCCAATACCGAAGAGCAGGAGATTGAAAGCGAGATGGATGAAAACGAGGATGGACATCTTTCTGACGAGGACGATATCGGCGATAACGGCGATGATAGCGACTTCATACCCGATGAACTAAAGGACGAGCTCGACGATGCACACCGCGTTGCAACGTTTCGTATCATTCTTCCCAACTACAGTCCACCAGCACAAGTCTCCATTTCTGGTCATCCACCTTCGTATAGCGGGATCAATGACAATGCGAGTGGTGGGGAGGCGGCAGCCACAGAGCGGCAGACCACCGCAGAAGAACCTATGCGTCTGCGAGGTGGTGTCTGGACACCTGATTGTAGGAGTGGATCTGACGCACAGGTTGCTCATGCATTACGCGACGGAGTGGGGCTGAGCCGTCGAGAGCGTGAACGTGCTGCTCGCTGGGGCCCAGAGGGTCTTGGGAATGTCAACGATGTCGATGAACATGCCGACGCGGACTTGCCTGATCAAGTTTTTCAGGGGCAAGAATCAGAATCATCTGATCTTGGGGCAGTCTACTCTTCGGGAGGCGCTCAATCCTCGCATGCGGTTGACGTTGGACCAATTGGTTTGACTTTGAATGTAGCGGGGCTCTGTATCCCAGTTCTTCCTGGCCCTGTTGTACCAGAAGATCAAATTCTCGACGACTCGGCTCTCAGCTTCATCAACTCCCTCTCTTCAATTGCTCGCGACTCCCTATTGCAAGATCTGCAGACTTCAAACATTGTAACAAACGTCCACAAAGTGCTTCATGTTCTGCTACATGGATGGACGCCAACGCCTCAGATGCAGCTGGGTAGTCGCTCTCGTCACAGGCTTTTTGCAACCTTTCAACGCCTGGTCGCTATTGAGAGTATGGATGCTCTCCTACAATTGAACTATTGGGTAAACTGCCTGCAATTTGCTTCTGACGTCAACAGGTGAGCTAAGTTTTTTGTTTCCTGTATAGACCACTCATGCGTTGACAGGGACATGTGGTTCCATCGAAGCCCAAACCAAGCTGCTATCTACAACCAATTAAGCATCTTCAACTATAATGCAGAAAATGGTCGACCTCTGGACTCTCCAATTCCACCGGAAATACAGTACAAAAATCTCAAGAGCACTGCATCCCGTTACTATTCAGATGGGACAAAATGTGCGGCCTTCATAGGGGGTGGTATGTTTGTTCATTGCTTTGAGCTTCTGGACGTTGATTAACATCGCCAGGGTCATTTTATATCCTCATCCTAATGTCAGCCGGTCGCTTCAGACCAAATATGCGTTCATTGAAAGGGCCAATGGCGACTCGCATAGCCAAACTCCTCAAGGTGCCAACAGGTGTGTCAACTCGTTCATTCCTTTTTGCGCGCACCTCACTCTTCCCATCAGACCAGCCAGCTGGACGCCTCATCAAGAACAATGTAATTCCTGCTGTTGCCCACCTGCGTCAAAAATATCCCTTGAAATTCAACATGATCTTTCCTCGACCATTTCTGGATGGGCTCATGCATGATGGGTGCAAGATTCTTGAGAAGGAGCGAACATTGGACCTTACGGACCTTCGACAGAGTGATGCTATCTGTGACTGGTTCATTGTGAAGTACGTCTTTTGTCACTGCTTCCTAAGCACCGACTTGAAGGAAACTGATTGATATCTTCCAATGAAGTGACTACGGAAAATATCGGGATGACGAAGCATGGGCTCCTGCTCTTGTTAGAATTGAAACCGAACGGTGGTCACTTGATGCTCTCAACCAACTTCTGGAGGTACCCTTCACCGGGAACACTGCCATCCCCCCGATCCTGGCTCGTCATGTACCGGAAGAAGGCGCGATTGCTATTCCAGCTCCTTTGTGGGACAGCATACCGAATATAGATGGCCTTGTGACCATCAATACAGCTTTTAATCCCAAGCTTAAAGCAAACCAAAAGGTGGATTATCATGGGGCCAGCCGAGAGGATCGATTTCAACTTACGGAGAAGGAGCGACATCTGGCAGCTAGGGCAAAAGTTCCGAAGGACTTCAAGGACTTCAGTGATAAAGTATGTTTTTTTACAAGTCCCGCCAGTGTTATATAGTACTAATCCGATACTTCAGCTCAAGGAAATGCTGAAGACTGGGAAGCGTACCAAGAAGACCCAATTCCTTCGCCTGGATACAAAGCTTCTGAATGGGTTTGTCATTGTGACTTTTCTTTCCGTATATGCTCAAAGCTTCTCTAGCGACATTCTTCGTATCAACGATAGAAACGACGAACTGATGGTACTAGTCTTACCACATATGCCTTCTTATCTGCGGCAAGACTTGATGCACACCATCGAGATAATCTACCGAGATGTGCTTCGTGAAATGGACTCAGAGGTAGCGGGCTTGCATCATAAGTTTCCTGCCATTCATTTTCAGTGGTGGAACCGCTATTCAAAAAGAGTGCGTCTAATTCTTTTCTGCTTTCAAAGCTTTTGCTGATCTGTATCTAGGGCAATAATCCACCCATCAATGTTGACCCGGCCGCCCTGCAATCAGAAAGTGGACAAGGAGCAAGGAACTCGTCGACCAGCATTCCAAGAATGTCTCGTGAATGGAGCGAGCACATGTCTGCCTATGAAAAGCTGACCACTGCGTTTCGTGCAGTCTTTGATTGGCTTGAACAGGAGGTACTGTTTGGTCTGATATTCTCTATCAAGTCCTTCTAACTTCGTATGCAACACAGCTCGCTCGTTTGATTCCTGATACGTTCAGGGTTATTTCCCACTTTGTCGATGTTCTTCCGGCAAATGAGCCATCCCCTGTTTACCCATTTTCTGGTTTCGTTCTTAATATTAACGTGACGACTAGGATTCACAGAGATTGGGGTGATCAGGATGTCTGCCTTCTCCTCATCATCAGAGACTGTCAAGGGGGGGAGCTTGTCCTTGTGGAGCCTGGTCTAGTTCTTGACCTTGCACATGGGGACATGGTCCTGTTTACATCGTCTCGAATCAGTCACCTCAATATGCACTTTGTTGGAAAGCGTGCTTCCTTGGTCTTTCATTCCGATAAAGCATCAGCAGGTTGGATAAGGGATAGAAATGGATTCCAGGAATCATTATTTATGAAGGTTGTCGACGACGCAGACAGTGACATGTAGTGGATTTTATTTTTCACGCAATTTGAATATATAATCTTGTTTATCAGTTTGTTTGACTTACAATTCAACAGTAGGCGGCAATCTCGGACCGCTCACGGCAGCCATCTCTGCCGACGCGGGTCTGGCAGTTTCCGGGCAACAAACGTGGTCTGTAGGCTAGAATGCAGCTGCCTCATGTCTGCGCCGTTCTTTACTGCTACCATTGACTATGCCGACTGTACGAAACAATGCTCAGCACACCGCGGGATCTGTACCTCGGGCTTCCCGAGGCACAGCGTACCCACCCGGTGGGCCCAGCCGCCAGCGCTCTCGTAAGAGGAACAAGCCGCGAAAGCATCGTGACCGTAACCCATTTGTGGACGATGAGGCCCAGGATGGCCACAGTGACCAAGAGGAGGTTCAGATTGTAGATGAGGGGGGGGTGGTGGATGAGGGTGAGTGGAAGGGTGTGGAAGAATCTGAACAGGATGCACAGGAGAGTGGGGAAGGGGAAGGTGAAGTTGGGCAGGAAAGTGGGCAAGGCGTCGAAGATGCTGTGGGGACACCACAAGTAGTAACTGCCACCCCTGTTGTTACCTTGAATGACACCTCAGATGATGAGCTCGGGCAATGGGACCTGTTTGAAGGTCGAGTGATTGCTACCTTGCCTGCCCGAGCCACAAAAACTCAAGTTGCTGCCCCCCCGAAAAAGAGGTATATTCTTTTCTATTTCAAAGTCTTCTGCTGCTGACGGTCTATTAGTAGAAAAACAGCTCAACAACGGGCTCAAGAAGATGCTGCCATGAGGTCTCCACCTCACAAGCGCCTCAAACCGTGAGTTCTTGAATTAGTCTCGTTATTTTTTTCACACTAATACCCTGCTTAGAGCTGAACGCGCTCTGATTCAGAGTGGCTATACAGTTGCCCCACCGGCTCGTCCATCCCGCACTGCTGAACCCAAACCCACTCAAGCATCCACATCTGCTGCTGCTCCGAGACGCCGGCGTGAGGAGGATACAGCACCACCTGTTATCTATTATAAGCAGTCCCTGCCTCAAAGCCATAGTGTTGTTCCCCCTGGCCCATATATTCATAATGAACGTGAGCATGGCGGTAGTGTTCGCTTGAGTTCCAAGAGCCAACCAACTATTGATGATCCTGCCTCCCCCCTGCTCAATGAAGCTGATGGAGATTACCGTAATGTTGAACCTGTTCCTGTCCTCACACGTACGGCATCGCGCTCTACTCGTATTCAAACGGCACCCTCTCCACCTCCGAGAACACCCAGATATCGTTCTCCGAGTCTTGAATATGTTGACGCGCAGCCCCAATCAAGGCCTCGCTCTCCATCTATTGAGGTTCCAAATGTAGACAAAGGAAAGAGGAGAACGGAACAACCCTCGAATGAAGGCCGGCGTGGTCGTTCCATGACTCGACGTCCAGTGTCAACACCAACACCTTCACTTCGGGATGCCGATGGTATTTACCTTTTTCTACTATCACTTGTATTGTAATTTAATTGTAATCACTCTGTTAGATATCCATATGCAGAGTCCACAATATATCCCAGCTGAAGGATCCTCAAGGTCGTCAGGGGGAGTTCTGAGGGGTAATGCTTTTGGAAATCATCCAAATATGGCAGACTTCGAGGACGATGGGTATTACTCAGATGAAAGAAGCATAAGTCAGGGCTATCGTGACCCTAAAATCCAGCCATATCGTCCTCAGAACCTTCAGGAGTCAAAACGTCTTCCAGGACATCATCATGAGGATCCAAATGACGAAGCAGGTGTGGTTCATCGTCAGCGTCGTCAGGAACTTGAGGATGGCCGTCAAGATCCTGCAGACAAGTCAGGCCGTCCTCAACGCGTGCGCCGTCAGGATATCCAGAATCAAACTCTTGACCAACAGATTGTGCCCCAGGTCCTTCGTCGTCAGGAACGTGAGAGTCAACCAGCAGTCGCTGGAGTGATCTTCATGTACAATTCCGACAAAGCACCAGGAGAAGTCGATGCTGATTTTGAAAAACCTATCCAGATCAAGATCCCAGATATCTCAAGATACCAGACTTACAAACATGTCATACGACGGACCCTGCGTGATTGGTCACCACCACGCTGTAAGTATCATTATTTTGGTTACCATTGTCTTTACTTAATTTTCTCTAGACTCTGACAACGGATATCGTATTTATTATATGGACAATACTTGGACTTTGCTGGGAAATTATTCGGACATTGTGGAAAGAAATGTTGAGGATGATGATGAAGTCTATTGGGCACCTCTGGACAAAGCCAGCGACAAGCGCTATGTTCAGATTCTCTGCGTAAGTCAGCTTTTATTAAAATTTATTCTTTATCTTATTTCTGAAATATAGTCAAACTATCAACCGTCTGGGGTTACTTTCGGTCATTATCCTGCTCTCCGCCCTTCACATCCCCTATCTCTTGCCAGTCGATCAACTTCTCTTGATACATCGTCAATTGGTCCCAGCCG
>NHYE01004987.1:0-10767 GCA_002938385.1 Gymnopilus dilepis | reverse complement strand
CACGAACCCTGAAGAAATCAGAAACCCAAATCAAATCAAACCAAATTATAACCGAAGAAAATTTTATTCGCATATCCTTCTCGTCCCTCCAACCCCTCTTCTTCATCCCCGAACCCGCTTCTTCGTTCCCACCCGTCCATCGCTCTAGCCGACGTCCAACCCTGTCGTAATTTGAAGAGCCTGAAGTGGAAAGAACAAAGCTAAAGTCAAAGCCGAGTCTTGCTATCTATTGGGTCCTCTCTTCGCAGGCGGGCCTCTAGAGCACCTAGATGTCGCTATCTATTCTTTCAGCTTAGATGAGGCCATCTTCACAAGTACACCAGTACTGCTACGCATCGTGCTGCTGCTATCTCCTTGCTTTGTTTTTGGTTCTTCTAGAGGTCGTCTTTCCCCTCCCCTCCTCTCTTCTGCGCACACCTCCACCTCTTCACATCGTCACCCCATCACCTTATCACGCCATCCCAGTTGCGACATCACTGACACTTGAAAGTCGGAAGTTTGGGAACCGAACAGTTTGGAACACCGCCCCGGCGCCGTCAAAACGCCTTCATCTCAGTTCGCTTGTGCCGGAGCGAATTCGTTTCTCATCAGTCTCATCACACAGCGCATCACGTCATCCGCCGCTTTGCTCTCTGCGGGCGAGAGAAGTCTGAAGGGGGAAGGGGAAGAGAGACGTCTGTCAGGTCCAGCGAGTTTTAGCCGCGCCGCTTAGCCTTACCTTATCCGCTTACGCGATGCTTCTGGTGTGAGCGGCTAGCTAGCAGGCGGGTTGACGCTTGGCGCGTTCCATCCCGTGCGCCACTGCTTCAACCCCGCGCGCGCCGCTGCTTGCTACGCAAGGTCCCTTGAGTAGGTGGCGGTGGTCCATCCTGATCGAGCCTCAAGCCAAGGAGGGACCGTCGCACAGGCCGTCTGGACTCTGGGAAGGCTGAAGCACACGGGCACTGGCACTGGCAGTGCGCTTGGTGCTGATACGGAGGGGAGGGAGGTTCTATTTATGGTATAGGCCCGCCGCGCCTCGCCTCGCCTGGTCCGCCCGTCCATACCATTCCTGGTCGCCCTCGCTGGCACCCACGTCGAGGCCAGTCCCGTCCAGTCAAGTCCAAGCGAAAGAGAAAGAGAAAAGCCGAAGTTCAAGTCGAGTCAAGGACGCCATCCCCTTTTTATTCCCATTCTCCCCTCGCATTTTATCTTATTTTATTTCATTCCATTTGCAAACAAACGGTCACAGTCCCATCCACTTGCTGTTCGTCATCGCATCGTCATTCACGTTGTGTGATATTTTATCTTTATTCTTTCCGCCTTTCTTCTTGCTTCTTTCACGTTTTCCTTTTCCTTTAGTTACCCGGACTTCTTTTGGTTGTTCTTCAAGGAGAAGGGAGGAAAGTTGGAAGGATATTCTTTTCTGCTCTGTCCTGCGTTTGCTTGCGTTGGGCACCATCATCATCGGGACCTCCGTCTGTCCTTGCCTAGCACCGGCAGCAGTACCAGCTGCTCTTTTACAGTTTACTCGTATCTATCTATTGCTCGCTTTGTCCTCTGTCCTCTATCCTCGATTTGTTCTCATATACACTACTTTATACGTACTTTATTTACCTTATCTAATTAATCTTTTTCTTGCTTGACTTCCAGTAATCTCCTTCTACTTTTCCTTTCCTTTTCTTTGACCCTTTGGATTGAGGACTTTGCATCGCCCAGTCTCATTTATTTATTTCATTTCGGTCTCGATTTCTTTGTTCCTTTTTTCATCTTTTTTTCCCTTCTCTCGGTCCTTCACCAGGACCTTTGGGGATGGTCCGTTTCTTGGTGTTCCTGATCACTTTTCGTCAGTGCACATTGATCCTTCGGCGCTTCGGCACTTTTCAGCGCGTTGACTTTGGCCTTCCAACTTCTGGGCTTTGTCGGGAAATTCGTCGTCCAGCACAGTCGCGGATTCGTCTCAACCCGTCGCGCAGAGGCTAGCCCGTGTCTTGTTTTGATCTGGTGTCTGAGCTCCGTGACTGTGTGTTGTACGCCGAAAAATTGTGCCGGACGTCGATATTTTTCTGCTTCATATGGGCGTAAGGACGATCTTACTTGGACTCCCTGGGCCACTTCGCCATCTCGTTCTCATCCTGATGCCCCATCTCCAAACCAGCCACCCAACATCACAAACCATATTCGCATCTTCATAAATTTCACACCTTTCGGCATTTATCCATATCCATCTCCGGATTCGAGTTCATGCATACCCCCCGCACCCCACCTAGCATCTCGCATCTTGCATCAAGTGACCAACTTCGCAATTTTGCAGACAATACATACAAATTTCATCGCGCATTTTTTTGCATTTCTTTTTCTTCGTCGTTTTTGTGCTTCGATTTACGTTTAGCTTGCTTTGTTCGTCGTGGATAGGATACGTTGTGGATTGTGGAAAGGAATTGAAAATGAAAATATTCTTTTATATCTTCAATGGAGTCTCATGGAAAATTTTGGTTAGCGAAGTTACAACTGTGAATGAATCGTCGACTCTTACTGTAGAAGATCGGAACTTGCACATTTTCTTTTTCTAAGCGGATCGATCAGCGATTGCAACTCATGTTCCATTGCATACGACTACCCTATAGATACAAACAATCTAGCATGAAGTCCCATAGAACCAACTCCAAGATCCGCATAAGAATACACAAATTAAACAGGACGACTAGAGTAAAGGACAGGAATATAGTTGGTGTTGATGTAGAGGGTATGGCAGGTATGGTGATCGCCCGAACTCTTTGGAAGAGGCGGCCGACCACAGGTATCATCGAAGCCATAGGGTATTTAGTTGATCGCAATCTTCTTGGGTGCCATCTCGGCGGACGTTTTGGGGAAGGTGATGGTCAAGAGACCGTTCTCCATGTGAGCTTTGATCTCGTCCTCCTGGAAAATCACTCAGCGTTAGCTCTCTGCTCTCAACAGACGCCAGATGATAAAGCTATAGCTTACCTTTACACCCTGAGGAAGCTGCAACGTCCTCGAGAACTTGCCGAACCGCCTCTCGCGGACAGCGTAGCCCTTCTCGTCGCGCTCGCTGGAGTGCTTCGTCTCAGCAGAGACGGTCAGCTTGCCGTTGTGGAAGTCGAGTTGGATCTGGTCCTTCGTCACGCCAGGGAATTCGAAGGTGGCGGTGACGATGTTCTGACCATTATCTTCATGAAGGTCCATCCTGTAGAATTTTGTTAGCAGGAGATTCAATGAAAATTTGAAAGCGAGGTTGCATACCTTGGTTTGAAGGACCTCACGGCTCCGTCAACGCTGTTGCCTTGACCATTGTTACCGGTCCTGGCAACTTGTCCACGAGAGCCTTGAGGGAAGAACGCTTCCTCAAAGAAGCGGTCAATGTCGTAGAAAGGCTCGTAGAAGAAGACGTTGGACATTTCGAAGCGAGGAAGATTGAGATTGAGAGCGAGGTAGTAGTGGGTATTAGTTGCTTGTGGTTATCAAATTCCTTGAGAGAAGGAGGGGGAAAAAGCCCTGTATTTATACCTCTTCAGAGGGATTGACGCGCGTTCATAGTACCTTCTAGCAAACTGCGGAGAGTTGATGAGCAAGAGGTAGAAATTTCGAGAAACAAACAAACCCATAAATGGTAATTGTGGCCCCTTCCGATTGAGGCAGTCAACGTTTGATGTGATCAGCTGGAAACCTCCGTCAGCCAAAAGCGCATAGCATACGGAAGATCTCATCGCTGGTATCGCGGATAATGAATAATAGCATCAAGGGGAAATCGAAAATTTGGAAGACGCAAACCAGCGTAAAGTGCCATGCGGTTGTCTTGTCAAAACAATCAATCGCCAAAGCTGGTGCTTTTGCTGGAAGCCTTTACAACTTTTGTTAGAGAAACTTTGTCAAGTAATTGGATAATCTATGAAGGTGGAAACTGTACGTTCCCTTGGAAGAATGCCATAAGGCCTCGACCTTTTACCTTTCGTGTCATGTCATAAAATCACTGTACTCGAGTACTATGTCAGCTGCGAGTCATGCTGTAATTGGCATCACCGATGTCCTCGCTACGAAGCAAGACCAATTTATATTTCCCAGGCATGATTCCGGTACAATGGCATCCATAAATTGTAGTGAGTGGTCCGCAGGTTGTATAAACATTTAGGAAGAGGCGGCACGAGACCTTTAGACCACAGCGAGAAGCTATGCCGCCGGATGTCCCCATTTCACTACTCCCCTGTCGATTTGGCAGCCAAGTTCGACATTTTGTGAGCTCTGTCACCGAGAGACTTGTAGATTACCAGACATTGCTTCCTCGTATATAGAGCGGATACTAACAGAATTTCATCGAACGTGGTCAATTTGACGGATTACGTTGTATATACCCGCTAAGGGGCAGGGGCTTAGGAGGTAGGCATTCCGTATACAAGGTAAATGCCATTAATGCTCACCGTGACCGTATATACGTCCAGTCAATGAGCAGTACGAGTTGCCACGTATGTGATTACCGCTAAAGGTTCAGAAGGCGGCAATGGCAAATTAGAACATATCGAGAAAGAGCCTACGCCAACAAGCGGAAGAACCGTGTCTTGAGGCAAGCCGGTAATCAAAAATACCGAGGATACCTTGCGTTCAAATTCACCTTAGTGGAAGGCGCCAACTCTATTTCGTCGGCGTATGTAATGCTGACTCGATGGTTACACGCTACCAGTGGCGGCTGTAAGGCGCGTAATTGGCAAGGCCTGTGAGTTCATACCTTACATCCGTGGCAGGTCATCGTGGTAATTGAACGCATGAGTTCCAGACTTCGCTTAGAGCCTTCGATACACGCCAGAGGCGAAACACATTGAAAGGAGTCAAGGCGTTCACAAGCGCGAGTAGAAGACTAGTTGAGATGTCAGAAGTCGAATATAAGGTGCTCTGGCAAGAGATCAGCTCACTAGCAAAGAGTCAACCCGACATCTCTTCCCTGGAGAACATAATCGTATGTGTCGTTCTAATTGGCATTGACGAGATAGCCTGATACTAGCAATTTCAAGGACAAGCGCTTGGTGTCGACAAATGTAGCCCTATATCGACTTCAAAGTACTTTATATTCACTATCCTGTGCGTGACGTGGAATGTATGTTGACAGACTGGCCGGAGTAAAGGCGGCGCATTCGATACTTGACTTGAAGGTCTCGACAGATCGTCATACTTGTCGTAAAAAATAAGGAGTAGAATGTCAGCGAAAGATAGTTCCGAATGCCATATACTTACTTGACTCTTTTATTAATTAGTCCCGCTTCGAAGGCTTGGTAGCCTTGGTCTGCTTAAGAGCCGCCAATAGTAGCCCTTCGATCTACCTCCCCTCTGCGGAGTATCGCGAGCAGATCATAGAGTTTCGACGTTCTTTTGGAAGTCGAGCAGGAAGAGAATCAGCCAGGCTAGCCCAGCAGACTACAGAAGCCGCCAAGAGCAACGACGCAGTCAACCTGGGATGCCAGTGGCCGCGGTGACGTTAGACGGCCGTGGGCGAAAGAAAGGCGTATCATCCCGCCTTCAGAATTTCCACGACCACGTCTTGCATAAGTGTTCCTGCTTACCACAATCGATATTCGAGTTATCCACCCACTTGGAACCAACAGCGATATATATCCTGGACGTCCGGCAATATTTTCCCAGTGGCTCTGATGTGCCCAGTCTTTGGGAGCAGAAACGAAATTTCCGAGTCCGGGAACCTGTTGCCTCGCGAATCCCGCGAAAACTTAAAGGCGTCTTCCGGTAGTGCGTCTTCGAGCTCAAGTTTACTCGACCCGAGGAGTGAGGATGTGTCAAAGCATCCGCTGTTCTGCCGTTCATGAATAATGCCTCGGAGTGACGGAACAGAGTCAACTAGGTCAACAAACCAGCAGGGCGGGAGGACGGAGTGGTGGCAATGTCAAAAGAAGGACAAGGAAAGACAGGACTATGCATAAAGACGAAAAACATGACGTTTTTCATTATACGCAGTCTAGCCTCCAGAGTAGGATGACAAGAGCATATGCCGCTCCTTTAACCGGATTTGACAACCTGGGATGAGCCTGTTAACCTTATTGTGATCCTTTGGACAGAGTCCGGCCGCATTCGACAAGCCTTGAGGCAAGAAGCACAATGTGACGTAAGCGCATTAGCATCGAAATGGGAACAAGGTCCACCTTACCCTGTCCAACAATCACGGCAAGTGACAGGTTTTTCAACTGTCTCTTCTATGGCGAAGGAGATCCCAGATGGCACTTTTGACCTGACTTTGACGCTCCTTCATTCCAGGCCAGGTCTTAATCCAGTCCCGTCACGACTATTGACGGGTCTTTCTTTCCCTCTCCCTCATCCACCTCCGAGTCCGCCATGGTCACCTTCCCCAACGAAATATGGTTGCAGATCGTCGAATACCTTCCAGTTCAGGTTCTGCAGGACCTCATGAGCCTCAACAGTGTATTCTTCCAGGCCGCTATGGATTACCGGTATCGCCAGATAAGCTTCGCGTATTTGGACAACAGGATGTTGAGGAGCTTGGCGCGTCTCAAGTACGTCTCCCCGACGCGTTTGCCGTTGCTGAGCACTGATGAATGTCCACAGAGACCCTTCGGTCGCGAAGCGCGTCAGGATTTTGCACCTCTATCCCGCTTTCTTGAAGGAAGCTCTGGATCGCGAAAGAGAAAAGCAGTGTATCAGCTCACCAACACCTACGCCCGTTCATCGGCGGTCGCTGCGGCACAAACTCACCGACATCGCTAATCTCTTGTTGGAACCGAAGCTCACGCACAAACACCCCCGTCTACGGCTCATACAATCGCTAAAACGAACGGAGGACATCGTCCAGCTCCTGCTCGACGTCCTCAGCGGCCTTCCCAATGTGACGGACTACTACGTGACGTGGTGCGGACTGCCGTCAATCAGCGAAACGGCCGTTCCATTCTTGTCGACGGTGTTCCAGCCCAATCTCCGAAAGCTTTCATTAGAGTTGTCGTTGGAGAACATGCGGACGCTCTTGACTCCAGCCTTCAGAGTGGAAAATTTGGAAGAGTTGCAGCTGACCATCCATTCCGAAAACATCCAATCCGTCTGGGAACGAGAATTCATTTTGAGCACTCATTTAGCCCCTGCGATCAGTCGCCTTCGTTCAACCTTGCGGTCACTCACTATCCAATCATGGGAGCCAGCGGACCTTTCGCCCATGCTCTGGGAGATCACTTGCCTACCAGCTCTTGAAGAGCTCGTCATCGCCGTCCCGGTTGAATCTACCCATCTCGGAGACCCGGAAGGCCTGACCCACTTCTTGAACGCGCATCGGGCGACCCTCCGAACACTGCGACTGCGAGCGACCCAATTTGGTGGTCGTGGCTTTACACCAGATGCAGTATCATTCGACACCTGGGTCAGAGGAGCAATGCAAGGAGTCCGCCTACCGAAACTACGGGAACTTGATATCAGTTCTGGTCACTTCCCAATTGACACTTCCCATTTCTGCCTTCGACACTTCGTATCCTCCATTACCTCTTTATCGCTGACTGGGTGCTACCGGAGTTACGACGATGTTCATGAGGCCCTCAACTTGGTCTCCGACAGAGACGGTCCTTTGTTTCGGCTTCGTCTTGGCCTCGTCTCATTATCCCCCCAGCTGCTGGACTTGATTTCGTCCCAGCTCCCTGGATTAATACGACTTGAATTAGTCGTGAAATACATTTTGCCGCATCCCTTCGACTCTCCTATATTTTCTTCTCAGCACCCGGATGACCAGGCGGTAATCCAAGTGGTAAGTGCATCGCTTCCTCCTATAACCGATTTTAGTACTAACGACTTCATTCAAGGATGCTTTCTTATCTGAGATGGAGAACCGCCGCTATTCCTTCTGGGAACTGAGCCACTTATCCCTGCTGGCCGACTTCCTTCCATCGCGGTGCCATTACGAGGATCTGTTAGAGAAGATGTTCCGGCGATGCATACCATCGATCAAGGCATTCAGCTAACATTCAAAGAGCCTATGTTGAAGAATGTGTCATATTTCTTGGTCAACGACCATCCGCGGCCGACAAAGGGACTATCTCTATCGCCCGTGCTTCATACCAAGGCCTCGGTCGGTCACGATGGGCAATGGAAAGTACTTGATACTGCGCAGTCTGTAGGAGAATAGCTGATCTCAGAGCGTCCTAATTCCCTGCAATACGTCACGGCCAGCTGTCGGGTCTTCCTTTAGGTCATTCCACTTGTATATGGATAGCAAATGGAATGCAAGCATACTCATTTGTAAACGCCACATTCCCTTTGTGTTATCTTCAAGCGTAGGCCATGTTGATGAAGGGCCTTCCAAGGTAGGTATTATTGACGTCAAATATGACTGCTTTCGTTTCCGGAGCGAGGAGGAGGTCTTTAACAGAGAACGTCAGTGTCTTCACTTCTTTGGCATAGCTTTTGGTTAGTAAGTCGTTCCAGAAGAGCGTATGGCGGTTCAGGGGACTATATGCGATTCCCGTCACCCAACGAGCTGACAACTGAGAAGAAGCTTACGATACAGGGGTTTCGGTCGGTTCTTTCTGAGCCGGCCTCGTCGTCTTGTCCGACAGTCTGATGCGGCTCTCAAAAATCTTTGCCGTTTTTGAAACTTTGCCGCGAGGGATAGCTTTTCTTCCAGTCAAAGAGATACGTTTAGAACTAACATCAACGTCCTTTGCATTCGGGGTCGAGTATTCTGCTGGCTGAGACCGAGCGGCAGTAACTTCACGGCTCTGGTCGATCTCTGCGGTGGGCTGCTCATCAATTCGAGCTCTTTTCTTTGGTCTATAGGGTTCGCTTTCATCGCTAATCCTTCTCTTTCGTGAGCCCTCAACAGTCGCGGATGGTAATGCTGGCCCCCCAAGGTCTTTAACTTTCTTCATAACTCGGCGGTCACCGAAAGCCAGAGGAGATGGGTCAATGACACGAATTTTGGTGGCGTCGAAACCATCTAACAAACACTACTCAGTGCCTGGGTATATGCGCCTTCAAAATGGCGCGAGACTCACCGTCAAGAGTATACTTCGCAATTGGCATTCGAAACTTTTCAGATACGCAGAGCGTCACCCAAGCTGCGTGTCGAACCTATGGAAACAAGTCGGGGTGTATGTTTAGGAGCATACATGGACCTTATACAGAGGCCGACAACGAACGATCAACGATCTAGCCAGAAGTCTACACAAGCATAAGTCATCGAGGTAGGAAGTGGCTGCAACAAGTTGGCACGTACTCCTTCAGCCATGAATCATCCATGCCTGTACAAAAGAAGAATTGGGCCTTCTTGAAATCCTCGGGTGTATGCGTCAGAGTTCCGCCGTTTTTCACTATGGTCGTGAAGCTTCAACACTAAGATCGTCTCTCCAATTGTAGCGTACCCCAAAGCACTCTGATGGCTGGGTCGACCGAAGTGCTGAAGCACGCTGATTCACCATATGAGTGCATCCGACCAAGTGGAAGATGCTGGCAATGCTCACCAAGATATCCAGAGAATAGCAGCTTCCTTTCGGGAGGCAATGTTGAAGACGGCGACTCTGGAGGACGGAACAGGGCCCTGAACCAGCCAACGGGAGCACTCATTGTTGGGACTGGAAGAAAGAAGGGAAGGACAAGGAGTTAGGAGAGGTTGGCAGAGTCGATGTCATCATCGCTGTCAAAATCCAATACAGCCAAACAGAAGCAGCTGAGATCATAAGCAGCAGGGACGACACCTGTCCGACTGGCTCTCAAAGTCTGGGAAGCCTATCAAAGAAAGTTAATTCTATTTCCATCTAGAGAAAGGCAGCAGCGTCCAAAACAGCGACAGGAAAAGATAGAAATTTCATTACGAAAGAAAACGGAGCGACATTTTCATTATCGACAGATTCTGATATACTCGAGTGGTTTTTTACTCCTGAACCTCGACATAATTCGCTGCGATTGACCATCGTCAAAAAACAAGCATCAAGGCAAAGGCAAAGGCGGCTCACCTGGGAACAATCCAACCTCCCCATGAGGGTTCTTTCCATTCCACCAATCTTCAGAAGCGGGCTCAATTTCAGTGATGAGGTCTCCTTCGCGGAACGTGATCTCATTATCTTCTGCAGCGTCGTAGTCGTACAGCGCGATTGCCGTGATACCATTGTCAGCGGGCGGAGGTGTTGGGGCCCGGGGAGGTGCTGGCGGTGGTGCAGGTGCAGCTGGAGCAACCTACGCGGTATTCAACAGACATTCAAGGTAGAGATGGGATGAACTCACTGGAGGCGGAGGCGGCGGGGGAGGTGGTGGAGGCGGAGGTGGGGCGGCCTCTTCGGCCTCGACGGTCTCCTCAGGTCTTTCAACAATTTCCACGTAATTCGCTGTTCACAAAGAGCATCAGCAACATGGCGCAAGGATAATGAACTCCAACCAACATGGGAATAGGCCGCTCTTTCCACCAGGTCCAACGCCAGACCACCAGCCTTCATCAATTTCTTCGATCTGCTCGATATATTCTCCTTCCACGAGGTTCATCTCATTATCTTCAGTGGCCTAATTACCGTCGAATTTAGCGACATTCGATGACAGGCGATATTTCTCGATAAAGCATACCTCGTATTCATAAAGAACGACAGCCACAATTCCTTTATGTGCTTGCGGAACATACTCTGCCTCTTGAGCCGGCTCTGGCCCGGATTCCGGCTCCTGAACGACAGATAAAGCAGCCATCTAGCAAGTTGTAAGGAATCATTTTTACGCAAAAAGCTACTCAACATACCTGAGCAACCGGAGGAGCCGGAGGTGGTGGTGGTGGAGGCGGCGGCGGCGGCGGTGGTG
>NHYE01004986.1:0-10688 GCA_002938385.1 Gymnopilus dilepis | reverse complement strand
TCCGCGCTTCCGTCAGTGACGGTGACGGAGTGACTGACCTATATGAACAGCAAGAAATTGGAGTATCGTGCGCGGCGGTGGATGATCTCGCCCGAGTGGCTCAAGGTGCCAGGGAACAGCGTTTACGATGTGCCAGGTCGCATTGCAGAAAGCGGAAAGGCATGGGGGGATCCAGAGGATCCAGAGGACATCGAGGCGAAACACCAACGGGTGAAAGAAGAGAAAGAAGTCGTGAAGCGGCGAAAGGTAGGCAAAGGGAAGAACCCGGTTTCCAAGGGCGCCGCAGCGTCATCGAAAAAGGCGGTGCCTAAAGCCACCGACATGTCCATGGACAACTGATCGCCTTCTCTCCCATAACGCGCACCCAAGTCAATCAAAATTGTCATCGAAGTCCTCTGGTTCTGCTCCGACCTGTTTCAAGTAAAAGTAAAAGTGTACGATAGTCGAATGCCCCGAAATGTTAATACTGACATGATCAAATGATATTGCAACCCATACTTCACTCTGGATCGAGTTGAGAAAGATCTTGGCAATGCCCAAAGGTGCCGAGATCCGTGAGACAGGTATGATTTCTGGAGGATGGAAACGGTCTGCATGAGAGACTTGAATGCCTAATATTGAAGAACTTTCCACAATTAACGTTGGTAGAAGAATTCCGAATAATAGGTACTCACTAGAGATCCCATGGAAGATGCGGGAGTTGCTCGTCACTGAAAAGTCGACGGACAACAGCACATACGTGGGGAGACTTGTCCGTATCAGGGATGCAGACGACATAATAGGCCAGAATCTCCGCTGCCTCCCGGATATCTGACTGCTCTGATTGACTGATGAATACCACGCTGTCGGCCTTTGTTCGCTTATTCTCCATACAGCCATAACGAATCCCATCCTTTCGGATGTAGGGTACCGGACGCGCAACATTGTTAGGGACAAAGGACCTTCCTTCAACTGGCGAGAACTGAGGAACAAGATTAAGATCGGGCCAGAGAGATTGGCAGTAGGAAAGGAAAAGGCGATAGAGGTTTCCGCTCGGGTCGTGTTGGATAAGATTAATTGGAGCCTTCTTTATACGCTTAGGAAGCTTGACATGATCTGTTGGTATCCGTCAGGACGGTGATCGTTGCATGATATAGATGAAGAAAGACATACCGGTGTCTACCTCACTCTGGAATATAGCAATTTGCGACATCATTGACCCTCGTTGTCTTGCTTCGGATTCCACGATTTGATTCAGCATGGCGCGCTCACGCTCATGGGCGTTTGCAGGAAGAGAAATAAGCAACTCGTAGATGAGCTGAGTCTGAACCCAGTTGCGCAACAATGTTACCTCCATTTGACCGCCATCATGCCCATTATGCTTGACCTTTTCCATCATTCCATTGAAGCGTTCGAAGGCAAACAGCCACCACGCGTAAATGGGACCGAATATCCGTATCATCTCATAGAAATGAGTGCACAGATGATGGTTGATGACAAGAGATACACCAAGAGTCAGGAGTGCACGACAGAATTGAAGAAGGAAGTCCTGCCCAAGTCGCGCTTGCCTAAGAGTGATGGTACGTGTTGATAACAGTCTGACTCCGGCAGCAAGAAGTAAGGCGGCCTCATAGAGCTTGCGACGATTGCGCGAATGATTTGTATTGATATTTTCATTGGGAGAGACAGGAGGAGCCGAGTTGGGAATTGTATCATCTCCGTTTCGCCATGCAAACCACAGGAGGACAGGAGCGATAGTCAAGAGTCGTCGCCATTCATCAGCTTTCTTGAGCGACTGATGTTCTCCGAGCTAAAGCAAGTTGAATCAAAGGACAACGCAAACACGGAAGAAATATTTTGCCTACGTTTTTTGGAAGGCGCGTGATGTGACTAGGCCATCGAAAGTCGTTGATGAAATCCTCGAAGCGCTGTTTGCTGGATGTTGAACCTCCTCGGCCAGAAAACATGTGAGCTGCAAAGAGTACCGTCATGAAGAAGTGTAGAATAAGTCCCAGGAAGATGTTGTGCATGAAGTCGAGAGCGGTCTTTGACGACGGCTTCCAATCTGGCATCATATTCATGACAGACCAACGGATACCGTAATCCTTCAGAATCTGATTCTGACGCGGAGAAGTTGCATCACGAGAGATGAAAGCTTGTTTGAGAAGGAAGCTGTCATCTTTCTTTCGACAAGCTAAATAATTTTGAGTATAAAATCGTTGCCTAAACTCATAAACTCACCATTTTCACGGAACATCTGCGGCTTATCAAGGTCAATGAGGACGAAGTCGCAATATGGACAGGGATTGAAGTCTGCAGAATGTCCTGCTGTACCGGAGACTTTGCGAGCTGCAGGTGTGTCGCAATTGATAAACATGCAGTCAGCATAAATATCTTGAAGCTCATCTTCATCATGGACATTGATTTGAATGCCTGAAAAAGATTGTCGCATTGAACTTTGTCAAGTATACTGAAATTACAGACCTCCTTTCAGAATGATCATTTCTTTGACGGCCGGCTCGAGAACATGATTGAGCTGCTGAGCGTTTGGCTCACCCGGTCCCGGCATTACACACGGACACATGGTGTTGACTTGCAAGAAGCGTTGATCCCGTGGCAGATCGTCGATTGTGATGTAGACGGGGCCTGTCGAATGGGGCCTGTTTGACAGCAGTTGGAACCTGGAGGCGCGAGGCGTTCAAATAAGTCATTGCAGAGATGTAATGAAAGACTTACCAGTCAGTATTGAGTGTCAAATGCAGGCCGAAACGCTGGTCAGTTAGCCTTTGTGGTTCTCCTCCCTCTTGAGATACATCACGGACGCTGCCAAGGTTGCCAATCTCACGGACCGTCTTCACATAACATTGTTCCCATCCTGCACCGTCGTAAATGTCGCGCATCACGAAGTCGTCGTCATCTTGAAGGCCACCGTGCTGTCTGCGATTATCTCTGATGATCCTGGCAAACCCTGGACGAAGGAAGAAACGACGCAGTGTCTGTATAATCGAGGTGTAGGGGTTTACTTTCCTGGGCTGTCGCTTCCGCCGACCCTTCCCGTCAATTGATTCATCATAGAGTATGCCATCGCAATCTTCGACTAGGCAGGCAGGGCCATCCAAATCCGTGATTTCGCGCGGAGTGTAATGCTTCCAACATTGAGGACAGATGTTGTACTGGGTTATGTATTGATCGGCATCGATGCCAAGGTGACGTTTCGCGCTCTCCAAGGTGCGAACTGGGCGGGGCAGCTCAGGAAGAGCTCCTGCAGCTAGTAAGGCGTCGAGCGTTCCATTAAGGATCTCCGTTGACCGCAAAACAGAAACGTGTGAGTATACGTTGGCGATGGTAGCCTGCAGGTAAGCAATCCTGACACAGGACTGTTCCAGATAGGCACGAGGTATCGTATCTGGTTTGTCGGCCTCATTGACGTCGGAGCCAGGTATTCTCACATCAATGTTACCGATAGGCCTCCAATGGACATCCTGTCCCTGTCGAATTGGCGATGGAGAACGCGAGACATTCGCTGCTTCTCGTGCATAAGCTCAGGCATCAAGAGGCAAGATGCGGCGTACCTGGTGTCTGCTGCTCCTCAGCTGCATCTTCTATTGGTTCCTGAATGGCTCCAGCGACGTCCATTACACCGAATGGTAAAGCATTCTCGCCTGCTTCTCCCTCAAAAACCTCGTCATCCAACCACCAGTCATCAGCGCCATCCTCGAACACTACCTCGCGTTCTTCTGAGTTCCCTCTCTCATCGACCGCTCCAAGTCCTGTCCTGTCAACCTCTACTGTGTCCTCGACAACCTCACCATCATCCGACCACCAATCATCCTCATCTTCAGCCAGGACTCGCTCATCTTCAGCAGTGGTAGTCCGGATTGCGACAGACGGATCAATGGAAGTTCGCGTACAGATCCGGGGTGAGTAGTTGATCGGGAGGTCGGCCAGCGGTCGCCTGAGATCCGGTTGTCCTTGTATTGGGTATACACCGCCAATTGACCTAGCATATACGGGGAATATGTGAGCATATGCACCACGAAATCACCCCAGACTCCGTCACTTGTTCTCCAAGTTCCCATATCGTTTTGCGTGCTTCCTGATAAGGTCCTTCGTTTGATACTTGTAGCCATCCGGATGCTTTGCGCAGCTCGCGCATTTGCATTGGTGATAATCGGTTGACGGCATGGAGGTCGATGTGGAGGTCAGAGACAAGGTCGAGGATCGTCGGGGGCAATGCTAAGTCGGAGCAAACAGTATCATATTGCGCAGACGATAGACTCTACGAAAATACAACGAAGGAGAAATGTGAGAGACGAAAATGCGGCGATAATGCTGAGAAATCCCGAACTTCTTGAAAACTTTCCACGGTCATAATCTTCGATTTTACGCTGTGTAGATAGCAGCTGCCACTCGTTGGGATGTTCACTGTGAGGGCGCAAGACGGTGGACGCAGAGCAAGTTCGGATCGATCGGCTTCGGATCCGCTGGCCCGTGTTGCTTGAGCTTGATCTCAAGGACAAAGCCAAACAACGACGCGTCATCGCACGCTGGACGCGTCCCAACGTACTTATAACGCTCTGATGGCACGTTAGGTTCTGCTCTGCTTATCGGATCGCTACTGCTCATATTTACTTCATGTCACTGTGGAAACAAAGCACCGTAAAAGCTAAACTACCTGCGCCGAACTAGGCTCAATCTTGCTCTACACACCTCTTGCGACGCGGTTTGGACACGGTTACTCAAGCTGGTCTCAACGGTACTCTTCGGGCGACCCCATACATGTTGCGGGCCTCTGAGCCTCTATAGTTTTCCTCCCTGGCCTCGTGATATACTTGCAGTTATTCTAGCTTGAATGTCTCTTGGGCCCTTGAAAGAGTCTCAACAACTCGGAGTGTCTTCTCTGGATTGGCACCGGCCCTGGTTATTCATTGTCCACAACTTCGGCTCCAGTACCAGCGGATATTTCTACACGTTAATGAGGTTTATGCATGGCGTGTGCCGAGACTTGGGCCATATTTTTTGAAAGGTCGCTTTGTCTATCTTCGGTCTGGATGGTAACGGGGCTGCACAAAGGCGACCGTGGCCTTTGACAGCTTGTAGCGACCTTGGCTACTATGGCCTTTAGCTTTGCGTCCTTACTTCTTCCTTGGCCATTTTCGATTGTCTGAATTTGGCGGCCTATGACGATGACTCGTGCGCATGACAACGGCGTCAAGGCACCACTAGAACAATGTCATGGGCTTCCAATGAAGCGCCTATAAAGATTCAACCTTCCCCGCCATCTTGCTCCCATCCCCAAATCCTGTTTCTACGCAGCTCAGTTGACCAGTGCCATGTCTTCATTCAATGTCCAGCAAAACTACGAGCATATGCCAGAAATGTACGTCACCGTGCAGCGTCCTTTCATCAATACATGTAAGCATCTGCTGATAACCTCTCAGGAATACATACATCTATCTCGACTACGTCGAGCAGTCCCACTCAAGGACTCGGGGCTGCATTCAACCAGGTTGCAGTGCCTTGATCGACACCTCACCCCCAGATGCGATGCGCATCCACCTGGAACGCGCGCACTCAGAGGATCCAACTTGGCGTTCGATCGAAATATTCTGCCAGGTCCCTGGATGCTCCAAAGGGCACATTGGGTTCTTGGATTTTGTCTCCTTGTACAACCATGTATGCGAAGCTCATCATCCAGACTGGCGTGGCTGTCTGGTCTGCCCTGTATGTACGGCAGTTGTGGGTGGCGGTAAATGGGGATTGGCGCAACACGTCGCAAAATCGCATCCGAAGGTGTCAGTCTTCGAGACGGGGACCCAACTCGAGGCTTGTGACCTGGGCGATGGTGGTGATCGCGATAACGTTCGTGGCATACTTCTGCCAGCAATCTACCAACACAGTTGTAAAGACGCTCGCCCATATTATTTAACCTGAAAGATGTCGTAGAAAATTATAAGAGAATAGTGTCAAAATGACATGAGGTATAAATGGTCAACAATTACATCACTCCGGACGTTGGCGGGTCATAATGAAGTAGTTTCAGAATTGGGCCAATGACTTTCTGCAGGATAGGACAGTCGATCGTCTTTCATGTTAAAAGTGAGATCTAGTGCTTCGAAGACGCCCTGACAAGACGAAATCGCGGCAATCCAGCCTTCACGCCTCACTCAAAAATGACTAGAACGCACCTTGGAGACGATTTCGGACTTGTTCCAGTATCATTATGTTCCTTGAAAACCTTCTCGTCATGCGTACCTCTTCAGGAGAATGAAACTGGATCAGGCATTAGGACGCGGTGGACATCAATTTCCCTCAGCGGTGAATATATGCAGCTGATGTGCGCTTGAACAACTCTCCAAATTGAGAAACTAGAGGTAAAGCTCAGCAAGCGATAGAAGACGAGCTGATCATGAAGAGGGAACTCAACGTTCTCAAGAGTGATGTATTTGAAGGAGTCAGAATGCTTGAATGAAGTTTGCTAGAGTTCATAGCAGGAACCGAGCATCATAGTATGAGGTCGCATAATTGAGCTGGTAACTCGGAAACACGTCAGTGTTGCGCCCATCGTCCAATGCAGGGGATAACACACCTGCCTGTCGCCTCCACCCCAGCACCCACTAGCCAACCACGAGCAATCAAGCTCAAATACCATAACGTTTTGGCGACTACGTGGTTCACATAACTTCATGTCTGCTTTCGTGCATCTAGATGTACGGGCTGTCCTTCAGGACAAAGATAGGGAAGGCGATCGTGATAGCGTAGCTGACCTCGAGGCATCGGCGTAGTTGGCTAAGAACGACGTGTATCCGAGGATCTGCGGGACCAGAGGCGAACGAAAGCCTCCAAGCAACGAAGCCGGGGTATTTTCACGAACAAGAGAGCAAGAGCTGTATGGACAAAACGCCAGCAGTGCAGTGTGTAGAGGTCAAGCGTACAATGAACAGGTCGTAGTGAAGACGCGTCCTTCCAGCAAATGATGACGCGGCGTGTTTGGTTCCATCCTCCGTGTCAAATTGTACCTGAATCAACGAACCAACGGCAGATCGTTCCGCCTTGATACTGGCGGCCATCCTCTCGTGCTCCCACTCAACGTGTCCAAGGATTTCGGGGCCAAACATCCTTGATGAAGGGTCTCTATGTTATGTGCGCAACACACATTCTCTAGAATGTCCCCTTAGACTGTCGATACTGTACCAAATCCGAATCTCCCACCACACTGATCTGTCCCAACGTCCACCACAGGATTCGCTGAGCTCATTGTCTCGATACAATGGAGTTGAAACTCTGGACGAAATTTACCTGAGAAGGTATCTTCCATTCGTCTCGCCGTTTCCTGCCCAATTGCAACTGCTACGCGCGTACGTTTGCATGATTGTTGTTAGCTTGCCAACACGAAGATTTGCAAGGAACGTGCCTTGCTAAACGGGGTCTGTCTCCTTTCGGTATTCCAGGGTCTTCCAACTGCGAAGCTCAAGGGGAAGTACTTCAAGGGCCGTGGCTCCCCCGTCTTGATGGAAGAAGCTCGCATAACGCGTGAAGACGTTGGAGTGACTTGGACAATCCTATTTGCCAATCGGTCGTGACTTGGAATGGTCCTACTACTTGGAGTGTTCTTCCCTTGTCTACATCACTCTGCTTCTTCGTCTACCGCACCTTTTGGGCTTGACGTTCTCGCTCTCGGGCATCAATATACGAGATTGAGAATAGCATGGATGTGCACAAAAATGGCAAGGTTATCCACTGCGTTTGTCCGTGCAAGCGAGCGGAAAAAATAGCTTGTCAAGAAAATTTCCTGTGAACCACTGAACATCCTGTATGCTCCCTATTTGTGAGTCCTTGATAGATTTAGAAAGATTCGTTCCGTGTTCAGGATGACTGACCTTCTCACACAAAGAGTCGAGTTCAATAGTATCTGACGTCCCCATCAGACAACGAACATTTTCAAGTTGAACAAAGCCCCTAGCACGCCAGGTATAAAAGGGCACCTGTGCGCCGCCCTTGCTAATTGGTAACCCGACTCTCATCTGCGCTGTCTTCCCGTTCAGTTGTCCCTAGCGTTGTAGTTCTATTCTTCCAGTACTTCGACAATGATGAACCAGTAAGTCCGAGTTCCCCGCAAACGACCAGACTTCAACTGCTCATCTTCTGGCTGTTTTCGACAGGCCATACCAACGTTATGATCCCGTAAGGGAAGCCGTCGCCATCTACAGCCCACCATCTCAGCCCATCACAGTCGTGGATATGAACTTCCTCTCACGCGCGAATCCACATCTGATGAACCGGTGCCCCGAGCCGTCATGCAACCTCGTCATCCCAGATTTTACATACGACACTCTCGTGAAACACATCATGGCCAACCACCCTAACCACCCCATCGAAGGGCCAGGCCTTATCCCATGCATACAATTGGCCTGTCCCGCCCCGTTTAAGCCCAAGTCCAATGACGGATTTAAATCTCTCGCGCATATGGTGGAGCATGTACGCGGATTCCACTGGAAAAGGCAACATTTTGTCTGTACTGTCTGCGGGCGCCATATCCCTGGCGGGCGAGCCGGGATGGTGAACCATATCAGGAACAAGCATCCAGGCATAACGATTGTAAATTGAGAATATAATACTCGTGTCAAAGTGCTATGTACTGGATCATGCACCATTTAGAGTTTGATAGTCGTAGGAAATGTAATTTTCGACAGACATTTTTGGTGGCTTTCCTCTGGACAAAAGTGAGCTGAGAACATGAGCAACCACGAAGCTTGATGTCAAACAAAACATTTGCTCAATCGACCTCCCAAACATGTAACGGTAATATATGCTTTTCTTACCGATCAATCCGACGTTTTGCGCATTTCCTAGCAGATCCCTTCCAAATAAATGAGTTGTGTAGTTCATTCAAAGAGCCCAGGTCTACAACAGTAATTATATGATCAGACTCTAAGAGATACCTCCACAGCCCACCTCAACCTCCTTTGTCAGTCAAATCATCGTCTTGAAGTTCGTCCAACACACCAACCCTAACTCGACAAATCCTTGCCTCGAGCCATCATGCGGCAAACTCTTTGAACTGGGCGGATTCGACAAACACCCCAGGGACAGGCACCCTGAGATTGACCCCATTGCAGAGTTTATTCCCTGTGTCAGGGCTTCATGCCCAGCTCCAATCTCAATGCGCAACATCTCTATTGGGTCCGAGTCCATCGATGAGATGAGGATCCACGTACGAAGGTTTCGCTGGATGAAGGACCATCTGGTTTGTCCTCTATGCCAGAAGAACAGCTCTAATGGGCGAACCGGAATGGTGGAACAAGCGGAGAGGTGCCATCCAGAGGCGAAGGTAATCTAACTCGAGTACCAAGAACCAATACCGGATCGTGGACATATAGAATGAGAGCATACTAGTAAACCTAAATGGCGATGTGGAAAAGGAGGACTGTAATCCTGGCGTCGAATGCTCCCATTGATGACTTGACGGGTGAGGGTACTATGATGGAAGCAGTAGAGCGAGTTCCCGCCCCAATCTGATACAACAAATCACATACCGAAGCTCCAACAATCTGCTCCGCCCAGCATCACTTCTCCAGCCCTACCGCGTTCTATGATCATGAGCATACCTCGAGCAAATTTGTTGGGTGTTTAAAGGCACAATCAGAAGGGAGGCTTACATAGTGTCAAGAAGCTTGCGCAGCGGAACTACATCCGAAAGCCAATGTGACATGGAGTGTGCGAGCGCGGCTGTGATAGAGCTGAGATCAAGCAGGCTGAAAGACCATTGAACAGTGAGCAAGTTGACGAAGGTTCGAGAATCATTGAATGCGGTAGCACTACGATTGAGAGTCCACAATGACACGGTGAAGATAGAGCCGCCCAGCTGAGTAGAGCATTGAAGTTCTTGATCTAGTGGTGAAGCTGGTGAAGCCAAGTTCGCGAGGACAACATCTCGAAAGCAGACGGAGGACAAGACGGACGAGAGTGTGGTGATCGTTGAACTCGAAGGATGGCAGGACACGTTGAGTCATTTGACGCGTCGTATTTGGCAGCAGCTCTGGAGGCAAAGCGTGCCTGGGCTGGCTCTCAAATCGGATCCGGAGTCACTTCAACGCCGTGGTTGCTCCTCTATCCTCGACCACGACGTCCAACCATGTTGAACCACGCTTCGTATCCTTCTTTCTTCTTTCCACAACGTCCCAACCCCAGAACACCATTCGTATATCGCTGGCATGCAATCCAAGAACATACGTCTCACTCTCGTTCTCTCCGAGCTCCGCATCCCTCCCCAAAACGGCCTCGTACCCATCGCCTTTGCACGATATGGACATGTGGCTTTACGACGATATCTGGGGAAGCCTCCCGCTCAGTCTTTCTTCCGCCATCTCTTTTCCACGTTCAGTGTGGAACTCGGGTTGTGGGCTCGGAAGAGAGTGCGAAAGGCGTTTTCCCTCCAACCTTGACAATAAGATAGTCGCTACTGCTATGGCCTCACATCAGGCATTGTTCAAACCATGGTTGAAAAAACAGACAGAGGTGCAAATTGCTCGTAATTGTGGTCCAGAATACTGACGTCCTTGCTTATTGTTCCTTCAATCATTCTTTTTCTGAAAAGCCGTATACTTACTTGGCCGAGTTGAAGCGCATCGTCAAGGGGATGCGCTTGAATGAAGCTCTTCGGAATGCTGTGCTTACTCGACAAAAACGAAGTATTGCATTCTTGGCCT
>NHYE01004985.1:0-10662 GCA_002938385.1 Gymnopilus dilepis | reverse complement strand
TAGTCATCGGGCCGGGGACGCTCGCTGGCCGTGCGCCTCCTCAATGGTTGGGCGAAATTATGCAGTCGCCGTCACCTGACTGCAATTTAGTTGCACCACGACTCCGCGTCACGCGTCACGACATACTTACTCGAGTACACTTGATTTACCTTTTCGCCGTCTTTTCCGCAGACTCAGAGGATTTCCCTCAATTATATGCCTGCTTTGCCTTATGATACCCAGCTTACCGCCTGCCCTTGATATTGGAGCATTCATTTCGTGGCAATACCGTCTGTACCATGCCTCTTGACGCGCCTGCTCAATCTACTATATCCTCTTATTTCAAATCAAGTACAACTACACCAAAGAAGCCTGGCAAGCGGATCAATTCACCAATTGATTTGACCAGTGAAGGAGAGGACGATGCTGCTCCTTCAAAAAAGCCTCGATTGGAAATGGGAAGTGATGACACAAATGGACGGCATGCCACCTCATCTTTCGCCGATGAGTGGCGCTATTCTCCTGAAAAGGACAGGCAGTATGACCCAAACAGACCTCGGACATCTGCAGAGAAACACCGCCACGAAGCCTTCAAGAAGAGGCTTCTGCAAGACAATAGTCATCTCCTGCAAGAACACCGTGAAGTTGTTGACGTGGATCAGGATGAACCAATGGTCGTGGACAAGAGCTCCGAAAGTGACAATGAGTCCGAGGATCGTTTTCAGAAGTTGAGCGAGATGTTCTCAAATCCAGCGAAGTCGGCAAGAGCAAAGGCCACTAGCAAACGTCCTATTGCCAGGTCATCTAAAGGCAAAGCCGTTGAGGTCGGACCAAGTGGGCAGACATACACGCCTCTGGAAAAGCAGGCGAGACTCCAAATTTCCATACTCTGCGAATTTCTCATCTGCTTTCATAGATTCTTCAGCTCAAGAGAGAAAACGAAGGAACTGTCCTCTTCGTTGAAGTTGGCTACAAGTATGTTTTTTATGGTGATGACGCAAAGGTGACTGAGGCTATCACCTAGTATAGCAACATAGACTGACACTGCATATATAGATAGCAGCCAAAGAGCTGGGCATGGTTGCTCACATGGATCGGAATTTTCTTGTTGCGTCCATTCCAGTTCATCGTCGCGACGTACACCTCAAAAAGTAAATTTGCCTGCGTCCTCATTTTCTCAGCTTGGTTAATGTTAGATAGGCTGCTTTCAAGAGGGTACCGTGTTGGCATCATCAGTCAGATTGAAACGGCGGCGTTGAAGAAGATTAGCGACAACCGCAATGCACCTTTTGAGCGAAGGCTGACTCATCTATATACTGCAGCAACGTACGCGCTTGTTTTCAGTGGCTTTCTATCTTCTTTTCTCATTTCAGAAGCTACGTCGATGATCTGGACTCCGTGGACGAGGTAGAGAAGTACGCAGTCTCTCCTTTTATGTGCCTCGTCGAAACAAAGAACTCAGACCGGCAAGCCGACGTATCGATTGGGATGATCACCATTTGCCCGAGCACGGGGGATGTTGTCTGGGACTGTTTCGACGGTAACGCGAAGCATTCTCTATTAGACCAATTCTGACGACCGTATTTAGATACAATCATGCGGTTGGAACTAGAAGTAGGTCCACAGGTGTAATCATTTTCCATCGTTCGCCTGAGAGACGTTCTCAGACACGACTTGTGCATACACGACCGTCGGAGTTACTCTTGCCGAAGCGCGGACTGTCTGAAGCAACGAGTAAAATGTTGTCTCATTTCACAGGGTAAGTTCGAACCGTTGATTCCACTTTCGAATACACATCAAAAGTCAAAGGCTTTCGTCATCCGGTCAGCGAACTCGTACAGAGCAAATAAAAGGTGTAATGGACTACACGGAGGCCTTTTCCAGATTATCTAAGTTCTACACAGACGAGACGAAATTTGGCTCTGCTTCCGACAGCTTTAAGTCAGGTTGGTGCTAGCTTTTCTGTTTCTTGAGATAAGTTGCAAGAGAAATTTTTCAACAGGACGTTTGATGGCGGAAATAACGGATTTACCAAAGCAAGTAGTCGTTGCCCTCGCCCATGCCATTGAGCACTTGTCAAAGTTTGGTATCGCCGGCGCCCTTCTGGAAACCAAGTTTTTCACCAAGTTTAGCACTCGAGCTCATATGCTATTGGCCGCAAACACCTTGACTAATTTAGAGATATACCGGAACGAAACCGATAACACAACGCATGGCTCCTTAATGTGGGTGCTAGACCGAACAAAAACCAAGTTTGGTGCGAGACTTCTCCGAAGCTGGGTGGGCCGTCCATTGGTCGATAAACGGTTGGCTTGATCATCTCAATTGCGGCCACTCACTTCGAGTAATATTAACGAACGCCATGCAGAGTCCTAGAAGAACGTATTACGGCCGTGCAAGAAATCGTGGACAGCGACTCATCACTCTTAGAAACACTGCGCGGAACATTGAGAGGACTTCCTGATCTTGCTAAAGGGCTATGTCGAATACAATACAGCCAGGTAACCTGACTTATCTTGAGTGCAGTACTTCTCCTCATATCATTCTCTGAAGTGCACTCCTAAAGAGCTGTCGATTCTTCTCCCTGCCTTCGCAAAAATTGCTGAAGCATTCGATGAAGTGGACCGGCCTGAGGATGTTGGTTTCAAATCCACCATTCTCAATGACATCATAAGCTCTCTGCCTAAGCTGAAAGGGCCGATGAAAGAACTTATGAGCGCCGTAAGACTTAAGGAGGCAGCAGAAGGTAGGAAAGAAACAATGTGGACGGACGAAGAAAAATACCCAGATCTCATTGATAATATCATGGTACGTCGCTATTTCGCGAGGGTGACTGAGCACTACTGACAGCCCATTACTGGCAGGCATTACAAGTGCTTGAAAAGGAATTCGATGACGAACTTAAAGCTGGTACTGATTTTTTTTTCCACTTGACATTCTACTTGTTTTCGCTCAAAACTGCCCTAGTACGGAAGAAGCTAAGGATGCCATCATTGGAGTGGACTACTATTGCCATTGACGAAGTATATCGGATCACAGAAGCGACTGATTGACACTGAGTTTTCATGCAGTACCTGGTAGAAGTCAAGCGCAGCGAGAAGAGGCCGATACCTGATAACTGGATTCTCCATTCAAAGTAGGCATACGAAAGGAGAGGGTATTGAGGCACTGACTAGTTATAATCAGAACTAAGAATTATGCAAGGTATCAGCCACCGTCAGTTCGAGAGAAGCTGGAAGAGCGTGCTCAACGACGCGAAACGCTCGAGGTTAGGACACCTTCAAGTTGACTACATGGTGCTGAAACTTATCTTTGCAGGCAAAAGCCAATGAAGCCTATCGTTCTTTTCTCAAGGAAATTTCCCAGCACTACTATGCGATATTGCGCGACACTATCAATAAACTTGCCGTTGCTGATTGTTTGACCAGCTTGGCTCAGGTCGCTCTTCAAAAGGATTACGTTCGCCCCGAATTCACAAACGATGATCGTCTCGAGATTGTTGATGGTCGTCATCCCATGATCGAATCTTTTAACGAAGATCCCTACGTACCCAATTCAATCGATATGGGTGGCGAAGATACCAGAGCAAAAATCATCACGGGACCCAATATGGGCGGGTGGGTGCTCCTTTCCGTGTTATACCTTCAGCTTCAGTCCTGACGGTCATAACAGAAAGAGTTCATGTGTCAGAATGATTGCTTTAATCGCCCTTATGGCACAGATCGGAAGTTACGTACCAGCAGCCTCAGTCAAGATGGGCCTTTTAGACTCAATCCTTACAAGAATGGGAGGTAATGACATCTCATCTTATTGCCACCCGTTTTCACTGATAAACAATTTCTTAGCCTCTGACGACTTAGCCCGAGGACGTTCTACTTTCATGGTTGAGATGTCCGAAACCAGTGAAATCCTCCAGACAGCAACTAGTAAGAGCCTTGTCATCTTAGACGAACTTGGTCGAGGAACATCTACATTCGACGGGGTATTACGAATTTAGTTCTTTCCATTGAAAAATACTAAGACACATTGGGGCAGATGGCCATAGCAGATGCAACATTACAGTACCTGGTGCAAAACACCAAATGCAAAACGCTCTTCATCACCCACTACCCTCTGCTTGCAGCAAAATTAGAAAATAAATTTCCCAGAGATGTGTCAAATCTCCACATGGGATATATCGCTGAGAGTCGCATAGACGGCACGCGGAATATCACGTTCTTATATCGCCTTACTGCAGGCTTAGCAACAGGTATGCAAACTGGATATGCTTCTCCAAGTTCAGGTGTGACCATCCTCCAGAGTCCTTTGGCATTGAATGTGCACGTCTGGCGCAATTGCCCGAGACAATTCTCTCTGTAGCAGCAGAGCGAGCATCTGCAATGCAGGATGAGGTCCAGAAACGCGGGCAGAGAAACAGGTGGGCGAAGGGCCCTTTCACAGTTTTAATAGCTCTCAACATATTGTAGGCTACAAAAGGCGCCGTACCTCATTCAGGACTGTCTCTCGAAGAAAGGAATTCTGGCAGCAGCATCATTAGATGATCTACAGACGGTGAAGGAATCAATAGAGAATTCTATTTAGTCATGATTTTTTATCTGATTTTGTCTTCTTCCGCTTTTTTGTTTTGAGACCTTCGGTTTCTACTTTGGAGTCGTCTGCCTTCCGTTTCGAGCTTGAAGGCTTAGACTTCGTCGCTTCGCCCTCTGCATCGTTGGATGCTTGTAACACACGAACAATCTGGTCACACATCTTGAGAAGTGCTGTTGATGCTTTGAAGCGGGATGTCTTAAGCGTCTCATGCAAGTTCTTCCAAGAAGGTGCTTCCCAGATGGCATCAACGCTTGTAGGAGAAAGCCGTTTCATCTGCTTGATTGCCAGTAATGCAAGCTTGAAGAGCTCCTTCAGATGTTGGGAAGTAAGGGTAGCATTCGCGTTGCATGAGTCTTCAGCAAGACGAAGGAGGAGCCGTTTCAACTGGGGCATGAATTCCACTGCTTCCTCGTCTTTTCCATCCTAAAGCAGAATCAGAAATTGTTTATCGCAGATTAGAATTCCAGACTAGACATACAATAGATGGTAAAAGGCTGACAAGAAGCTCAAGGAGTTGCAGAACTTGACCCTGACGATAAGCATTGACAGACTTCGCACACAGATCTATTAGATCTCCACGAAGCTGCCAAGCCAGGGCAGGGAAACGGCGAATGAAGTCTTGGAAGAACTGCGAGTTTAGGGAAGAGTTCTTGCGGGTCGTAAAGTCCGAGAGAGATTCGCTGTACAGCTTGAGAATGGTGGCCTCCTCTCGCAGGTGGACGAAGATCTTGGCAAGATACAGACTACAGAGGCTTAATATCGATAGGATATCGGATGAGTGAGCTTTCCGTGCTTGAGTGTGTATAGTGGTTGCAAGTGAAGATAACTCCTCCACATCGACATCCGTTGGTATCTCCTTGACTTTGGCAAACCGCGATCGGAAGATACCCCTCGCCTTGTCAGATAGTTGCCTCTCATCCTGGCTTGAACCGATTACAATGTCCAACAGAGGAGTGATGAGGCGCAGGACAAGAGGATTTGTGGGTTGTTTCTTAAGATATATGTCAACCAGGTCGAGGACACGGTTTTTGAAATGAGTAGCTTCTCGTTGGGCATCGACATCTGACAAGGGATGAGAAAAAATTGCGACCGGATGAGATGTCCGCGACTCGCCTTTTCCAGGTTTCCGTTCGTTGGCGCGAGAGCGAAAGACCTGCGCAAGTTGTTCATCGATTGCCATCATCTGGTCGTCATCCATTAGTTCCTCCTCTTCACTGTCTGTCTCTCCCGTCGCCGGTTCAATGCCGTTCACTCGGAGGGCCTCTTCGATTTTGTTTCGTAGCTCAAGGTCAGCGTCTTCTTCATTGCTGTCTTCGCCAGATTCATCACCGTCCTCCTCATCGTCATCAGATTCCTCATCCGATTGCGATTCGGAACCTTCATCTTCGTCACCTTCTTCTGATGCTTCAGAACCCATTTCTTCGTCCTCGTTCTCAAGGAGTTCTGAGGGTTTCCGTCTTTCAAGTTGCTGAGGACCCGTCAACATGGATCCGAGTGCCAGAAATAGATATACTTACCGCCACTATGAGATCGATAGTTGTAGGTCGAACGGATCCAGATAACCACGAGAAGACTTGGGTGCCTACAGTCCGCATGTACGCCGTCGACTTCTCTAAGAATCCAATGACAGTGTCAACAAGGATGTCAACAGGCTCGTCACTAGACTCTTCAGACTCGTTTGCCTTCTTCTTTGGCTTGCTCCCAGAAAGGAGCATGCGCGTAGCAGCATCAATGCAGGCCTAGAAGAGTAAATCAGTGGGTGCGCGTAGATGAGCAGCGAATGTATTACGTTGAGTGCGTCAGAGTCCACGTTTTCGTCATCGACAGCAGCACAGTAATGCTCAAGAAGCGAACCCAGTAAGAGAAGCTCTGCACCCTTGGCCGAGTCCGCTTGTTCGCCGTGAACCTAAAGGTTTATGAACACACATGAGATGAATGCTGGCGTGTAGGCTACCTTTCGCAATTTGCTAATTGTTTCCCTGGCCTTAGTTCTGACTTGCACACTTTCATCGTCTTCGTCTTCTTCAGCCAGAAGCTTGACGTGCTTCTTGTCGGCCTCGAGAGTCTCGATGGCCGAAAGAACTTTGGCAATCCAGAATTCACCGTCAGAGGCTACTCCCGTCACCTTGGTTGATTTGTCCTCTGGAAAAAAAAGTTCAGCATGTGCCACTGCATGGAGCAACCTGGCGACAGTACCTTGCTTTATGACCACTGTTTGATTACTAAGGTCACTCAAACAAGCTAGTAGACGAGCACGACAGCTTTGGCGAAGGCTGTCGGAGAAGACAGGATTCGGAATAGTGGTTATCTGCCGGATCCTCATTGAATACGAGCGCCAACACAGAATATTAAACTCACGGGAAGAGAGCTCTTGCTAGACTTCTTCTTGATGACGAATAGGCCGTGCACAACAAACCAGTTCAGAATGGATAGGATCCATCCATCCTCTTTCGGTATCTTGCCATTCCGGATTAATGTGGCCAGTTGGTCGATAATCCAAGCTCGCCGAGAATTTGTGACGGCAGCTTCGGCCCTGGACCAACGTTATCAATATCCCAGTAAACCTTGGACTTCCCCGATAAAACGTACGTGCTGCCTTCAGGCTCATCTACCTGCGCGAAGAGGTAGGTGATATAACTCTGGATTCCTTGAGCGTCTAAGGTCGAGAGTATAGACTCCACGGTCTTGGTTTTCGTCAACTTATCAAATTGCTGGCTGCCGTTGACTCCAGTCAGTTGCAATAAAAGTGCAAACCCTAATCGGGGCTTGCCCTCAGCAAATGTTTGAACTTCCGATGCCTAGAGTGCAGAATAAGTAAAGCTCGATTAAGAAGAAGGAAGGTGTACACTGACCGTCTGCTGTGCCATTTTATGCAGGTACCTGTCTTTATTCGACAGGTGATTGATCCAAGAGCGCATGAAGTTCTTTGTGAAGAGCATCGGCATGGTGTTCTCGTCAACCTTCTTGAGGGCCTTTTGGAATACTTGGAAGCCCCAATATTTACGTTGCGGAGAAGACGCTGAGGAAAACAAGGATTCTGGTAATAATTGAATCGAATAAATCACAGGTATTTGAAGCAGGAAGTCACATACCATCCACTACCACTCTGTAGAAGTCTTGGAATGACCCCTTCGGCTTTCTTCCGGCATCTGAACTTGGTAGCATTTGGTCGAGGATGATGTCCCATGCGAAGTTAAGCTGAGGTTTCCAAGTTCCAGCAGGCGCCTTGCTAGCATCTTTGACGCCATCTTCATCATTTGTCGACTCCTGTAGCACGGTAAGATGCGACTGCCTTAAGAAATCAGAGTGTTCAACTGACCTTGAGTATACGAGACAATGGTGTAAGGTTAGATGAACTCAGGAGGTCGGGATTTTTGAAGGTTGGTGCAACTAATGCTTTCCAGTCGCGTTCCGGATAGAACTCTTGCAATTTCAGTGCTACTGCAACCTTTTCTGTGGACCAGGTCGTGTTCTTGACAAACAATAAATCCAGGGTCGTTTCTACAGCATCATCCTTCCACGGAACCTCCGACGCACGGAGGGACTCGATTGCCAAACTCAGGGCATACCACGCGCTCTCCCGGAGCCAGCTTTTCTTCTCTCCCAGGTCGATGAGCTGAGAAATAATTTGTCCGTAGCTCTCCTCAGATGATGCGGACGTTGAAGATGATGCGGAAGTAGGAAGGGGTTTCGTCCGTACAGCAAGACCGGATTGGATGACGGCCATGATTCCAAACAATCTTCCGAAAAGCATGTCGCGTTCTTCTTGGCCAGTCATAGATCCTGAGTGTTTGGTGTTCTCTGAAATGATACTGAGGATTTGGCTACACGTCACAGTGTCTATACGAGACAATAACTATTGAAAGAAAAAACGAATTAACACAAAAGCCAAAACCTGACTGAAGAAAAAGAAACGCGCACCTCTGTCAAAGCAACCGCGAATCCCAGCCTACTACTTTCTCTCGAACTGGCCAGTCCACGAATAAGCCTTCGTATTGAGTAGGACACATCTTGGGCATTCAACTCGTCCAGTCCATCAGGCTTCGAAGTAGCCTCTTCCTCGTCCTCATCGTCCGAGCCGCCAGAAGTGTTCGGTGCGGCCTTTTGAATGAATTGTGCCTGAAACTGTTCAAGGGCTCCGACGAGCTTTACGGATGCATCTATGCGCTCTTTTTTGGAGTTCGATGAGAGGTTCCAGAAGAGAGGAAGGGTAGTGTTGGACATGGCTTCGCGACAAAGTCGCCTTCACAAGGCGCTGTGCACTTCAATAACTTTTTTTCGAAAACGCTGATCGGGATGGACGTTGTTTGTCTGCGCTTGGTCGCAAAGCCCAAACAAGTATCGAGCAAAGCCAATTTCGCCAAGTTGAAGTGAATCGTGCACACACAACTCCCTGTTGACCCACTTCTTGCAACCCTCCTTCATCTCCTGCTGTTTGTCATGGACCTGACGGTGGCTACTGCAACGAGTCGTCAGGGCCAAGTCAGGGTGCAGCTATGTTCTTGGGTGGATCCCGACCTTGTCGTCTAATCATGGTCCACGAAATCCAATCCGACACTCAACAAACGTCTGACGCCAGTAATTTTGTTGGCGCAGGCTCACTTTGACTCGATGGGTTTTTGTTGTGATGAGGACTAGCAACTGGATTACCCAACACGTATCACGAACATGACCTTCTTCCAGCCTTTTCAGGCAACGGCGGCTTCAATGTGCTCTGCCTTATGGGCTCTTACTTCAAGCAGATGAACGTGTTAGCAGGAGCATTTCATGCTAATGCGCGAAGGCAACATGTTGGCCTGCATGTGGTCCTATACGAATCCGGTGGAGGAGTGATTCTGCAGCTCTGTGGCTATGTTTTGCTGATCCAACCGCGATGCTTTGATAAGTATGGTCGGTCGCCAACAGCAGTCAAGAGAATCAGTGGTCTAGATCAGTAAGTTTAACAAAACACTTTGATTATCGTAGGAGGCGACTATCAGAAACCAGAGACCATGGAGAAGGTCTGTCGAGACTACGTGTCAACAGAGATTTACAGGCGTGCAAGGCTATGTTCATCTGCAAGACATGTGTACAACATCGTGCACAATGCCAGATGGTTGACATCTGACAGGTTTACCTTGAACCCGGCAAGTCAAAATATGTGTGTAGGCTCTCCCGGACTGTGCTGCCCGTTCGATGTACTCTTCGTTCTGTAATTTTTATTCCATTCGGTACTGTTTGTATACGCTGTAGAAAAGTTCTACGGCTTTCGGTGTACGACGCCCGTCGTGTCAAGAGAAAATTTGTGCGAACGTTTGTCTAGAGCCAAGTGGAGTGCTTGGCATGTTGCGCATCAGGGATTTGCGGCAAATGCCGGTGGACAGTGGTTGCCAGGCGAGAAACAGTTGTCCCCAACCTTCCTCCTGCTCTGTCAAGGGCAACACACTCTCTTGTTCACCCACACTCCTTACCCTCTCTATACCATAGAAAATCATGTTCGCCAGTCTTTTCACGTTCTCTCTCCTTGCCCTTTCCTTGCCCATCGACGCCCTCGCTGCCGTCCACGGTAGCCATCTTGTGAATCGTCATCACGAGCTCGCAAAACGTGCTGAGGGCACCGTCGAGCTTTCCAAGCGTGTCAGCAATGCTAGATGGACCTACTACAATGCTGAGACCGGCCAACAGTAAGTTTTTGTGTACTCGACTCCTGGCTTGTTCTTTTCGCGGTACTCAACGCCCCTTCTTCCGCAGAGGATCCTGTGGCACTTGGCTGAAGAACACTGGTTTCGTACGTTTTTCTTCCCTTTTAAAACGTATCTCAGCATTTTCTCATGTGTTACTCCTTCAGACCGTCGCTGTTAACCAGGCAGTATGTTGACTACCCCTAGTAAAATTGCTGAACTTCGTTGTTGATCTTCATTTTCCACAGCAAATGAACCCCAGTTTGTGCGGCAAGACTATTACCATGACTTATAACGGAAAGACCAAGCAGGCTACCATTGAGGATACTGTAAGCTTCCAATACTTTGCATACTCTGGAAGCTGTTCATTAAATTTTTTTCTTTAGTGTCCTGGATGCCCCCCTGGTGGTCTCGATCTCACCCCCGGCCTCTT
>NHYE01004984.1:0-10652 GCA_002938385.1 Gymnopilus dilepis | reverse complement strand
GAGCCAACCGCAGGTTGGCGACGAGCAGCGAACCAGTCCAACTTTCATGACACTACTCATGACTTTGGTCTTCAAGAGTCAAGACACAGGGCATTGATGCACCCAGATTTCGGAGTCAGATTTCGGAGTCAGAGTTGTTACAGAGCTGGGTTGGTTTAAACTCAGCTGGCACGCAAATCCCCAGGCCGAGATGAGTGACACAGCATCTTACTTTTATACACCCCTTTCAACTTCGACTACCTACTTAGTTGCATTTTCAGCAATTTATCTAAAATAATTCTGTTTAACTTTGAGATCGCATTGAGTCCCTGCCATGCCTCTCAGGAAAGGACTCCACAAAACACCAAAAAAAACTTTGTAAAAGCATCGGACTGCCACACTTTGTGGTGGCCTGCTAAACAAGTAGTAAGCAAGTTCTAAGTTTATGATCACTGGTGGGAAGAGCGTCAATCTAATTAAGTACCACGAATATGCATGCTGTCCAACTTGGCTTCGCGCCGACGGATTTGTTCCTGCCCTCGTTAGCTGCACCTCTCACGACTTTCCGTCTTATAGTCCAGCATTTTCTAGTCGCAATAATTGACGGTTCGATAGACGATGGCAAGTCCTGATATCAAGAAAGAGTCGAGATCGGACAGGGAGGACCAGGCGCTCGTGTACGTCAAGCGCTCAAGAGGGTACCAGTGGCTAATTCCTACACTAGACATCAAAGATTACCCTACCTTTATCGCTCCGATGCTTTTAGTTTTGCTGCCTTCACCGACTCCCTAGGTTCCGAAACTGTGACCGATGGCAAGCACGGAAGTATACAAAGCTCCGAAGGGCGAATGCGACGTTTCGCCCTCGTATTTGCTCTCGCCAGGGTGACATCTCTACAGTGAGCAGATTGGGCGATAAAGAGAGATCCAGACTAATTTTTGCGATAAATAGCCAAGGACTGCCTTCTGGAGGACTATCAAGAGACATGTAAGTGGTGATTTGCTCTTTACGAGCGCTTGTTCAGGTTCGTGGCCTCGTAGTCCTCCCATCTCGCCCTCCGCTCGTCATTCTTCTCTACTGCGACATGTCCTATCGCCACTGTCGGCAACTATCTCGTACACGACTAGGCAACTGGTGCCTTGGAAAAAACGACGACTTCAAACAGACAAACCACTGGATGATTACGACAATCAGGATTCCTCCAGTGCACTGTATGTGGCACCCGCCAATTTGTTCTTACTTCTAATGAGGACAGATCTTCGATTGAAAGTAGCGGTATACCATCACGAGGACAGGATCATCAACCGATACAACTTCCTTCGGTAAATAATCGAAAGATTGGTGCAAAACGGGCTCTATGTGTTCGTTGTCATCCATCTCTCCGAGTCTCGATGGTACGCAAGAGACTGATCCATTATCAGATTGGAATCAACTACGACAAAACGCCAGGGCTGCTCACGCTCAAAGGCTGCATTCATGATGCATATAACATGAGAAATTTCTTGATCAGTAAGCTTTCCCGCTGCCCTACGTTGCAGGTATCATGATGCTTTCATAGCCGAGTACCAATACAAGGCTGACGACGTTGTCGTACTCACCGACGACGTCGAGGGCTCGGATAGACTGCCAACTCGGGATAATATCGTATGTCTTCCTTTTCCTCTGACGGTCAGATGGGCGAGGCCGATATTCTCAATATTCTTGTCACCAGCTGCGACACATGAGATGGCTCGTACAGGATGCACAGCCAAACGATTCGCTTTTTCTGCATTGTAGGCATATCAATTGAGAAAAGGAACCAACTCTAAATTTGGATAGATTCAGGGCATGGAAGTCAAATCAAAGACGAGAACGGAGATGACATAGACGGGCAAGATGAAGGTCAAGCTTCCTGAGTGTTCAAAATAATACTAGACTAACACCCAGGTCCACAGTCATCATTCCCGCAAGTCTCCTACGTATATCAGCTATTGCTCAAGCACTAATATCCCTCTTTAAGATGGACTATGCAGAGTCGAACAACTCATATATCGTGGATGATGTGAGCTTGCGGAAATATAATTCTGCCCATGAAAATAATGCTTATCTCCGTAGCTCATGCACAAAATTTTGGTCGATCCGCTACCACAAGACTGTCGGTTGACAGCCGTTTTCGACGTAAGTTTGCCATTGCAGGTACTGTCAACGTTGGGCGCTGATGATGGACGATGTCAAAGGCGTGTCATTCGGGCACGGTCCTAGGTACGTCACGGTCTTTTGCAAACCTTGATAAGCCAGCTTAATCCGTGGTTTCCAGACCTGCCATATGTTGTAAGTACACGGCTTCATGCTTGTTCGGAGGCGCGCGTTTAACTCTGACTTCATCATTCCAGTATTCAAGGAAAGGCAAGGTCAAATCAAAAGCATTTACGCTGAAGGGAGAGAAGGTTGTCAAGCCCACCCGGTCAAGTATAGCTAACGTCGTAAGTCACTTTCTAGGCACATCATAAGTATTCGATAGTAAGCGCTCACTTTATTTGAAAGATTTGCTACAGTGGGTGCAAGGACTCAGAGACCGCAGCCGATGACCAGAGAGGCGGGGCTATGACCGACGTGAGTTCAGTCGATGTTCGAATGCCTAAGACGTTTGTCGCTGATGTCAAGTACACCTAGGCATTTATGCAGTCTCTTCGTGAGTTGACGTCGGTTGGCACCTCAAATCATTTTCTCAGTTGCTGTAGAATCCAATAAAGGCCAAACTTATCGCGAACTCCTGGTCAATATTCGCGATCTACTCGGAGGAAAATATACTCAGAAACCTCAGGAAAGTTGCTCCTATTTATATTTTACCTCATTTACTGAAAGGATATTTTCTCCAGCTGTCGAGCTCGCGCTTATTTGTAAGTTCTCTTTACAAATGTAGATGCAGCTGATCGAATGAACAAATTTTACAGGACACAAATTCTCCTTTCGAATGTTAAGGGCAAAGTTTTGGCACTATGGATAAGGAATGATTTTGAATTTTATATCATTATCCCTCTGTGATTGTAAGTTATAGTGCATAGCAATCAGTAATCGTTTCACGGTGTGCAAGGGATGTGGAAGAGCCAGGACGCTCTTGGGACGTTTAACTATAAATAGCTACTGTATCAGCCTGGCAACAAAAAGGCAATGTACTCCCACGCGTACGCAACTCCTGGTGACTCGCACTTCGACCAAACTACGACTCTCTTTTCTTCAATGTCTGACGATGGACCACCCTTCCTACCTCCAGAGCTACAACGGTCGATATTTGAATGGGTCGCCTGTACTGAAAGACCGGCGATTACGCTGAAGTTTATGCTACTAGCTAAGCACGTGCATGGTTGGTAGGCTTCGAGTCACCTTTTCTGGATCATTAGTCGTTCTCACTGAACACGAGAACAGGTTGAAACCACTGTTATATCAGGTTTTCAGTCAGATATCGGCCCCACGCTTCCCAGACTTCGAAAGATATCCTGGTGTTCTACTCGAAGACGTTGGTCCATTTGCCAGGCACCTCCTCATTGGAGGAACGGAGGGTGTGGAGGGAATCAACAGATTTATTTCGCTCTGTCCAAATGTTTATGATCTCGCTGTCTGGACGCAACACTCATTCCGCGAGATACTCCCGGCCTTGAAACATCTAAAGGATCTCCAACGTCTATCAGCCAGCTTGGAAACCCTCTCGAAGGACGACATCTTGTCCAGTCCGTTCGCGAAGCTAACTCATCTTGACGTCGTCCGCTTCAGAGGGGCTCGATGGCAAGAATGGGAATTGATATCTGAGATAAAGACGCTCACCCACCTCGCGATCAATACCCCGGTGGAGGTAGAAGTCATCCAGAACCTTTTGAAGCACGGTGAAAACCTTCAACTCTTACTCATCATGCAAGAGAGCGAATCGAATTGGATATCAGCAACGCGGCTGATCAAAGATGTTGCGCAGGTGCAAGATTATCGCCTTGTCCTCATAGAGGTTGTCAGAGACATAGACGTGGCCAACGATTGGGAGCATGGGGCTCAAGGGGACCTGGATTCCTGGACCTTCGCCGAAATTTTGTCCGTTGCTCGAGGAAGTGCGTCACTCAATTTCGTCTTGTTGAATTTCTGTTTAATTTTTTTCTGTCGTTGTTTCTATAGACGATTTTCTGTTAGACAACTCTCAGCGGTGGGTACCCAGGCCCTTTCCCTGGAAATCATCTCTCAACTCTCGTGGGGAAGCCTGGTTTACAACTCTCCGATATGGAGAGCCGTCAACTGACGGTAAGTTGAGCATTCCTTCAATTGAGGCAGTACTGTTGAATTGATGTACCGTCTTTTAAGAAGCGGCGCAAGGGATTTGGCCTAAATACCATTCGTAAGTTCCAATTATAAGAGTTCCTCGTCTCTTACAAACCCTGATTACGATGGCAGATGAAGCCGGGATCGTTGTCCGAATTTTGGACAGATTGTGGATTGGTATCCTCTTCGGCAAGCATCTGCAGTCCAATTGTCGTGTCACAATTGTAGGGAGAAATGGCGCGACACGAGATATATAAATGAATTGCAAGAATCTTTCCAATCCAGCTTGTCGCGGTTCCAATCCCATCATGGTCGTCGTGGCAGTCGCGGGCACTGGTTTGGTGGGCAAGCAGGTCATTCGCGAACTCCTTACCTCAAATAAGCACACAGTCATCGTCCTGTCTCGTACTGCGAAGCCAGAGCTCTCAGCCAGAGGCGCAGTTGTCGAAATAGTCGAGTATTCATCGATCACATCCATCGTCGCCGCATTATCTGGCCACGCTCATCCAATCCATACCGTCATATCGTGCATTGCCTCTTTCGACCTTGCTGCAATGCTGCAGTCGCAGCTCAACCTCCTTCAAGCTGCCAAGGCAGTCGGCGCCAAACGATTTGCTCCATCCGAATTTGGCCTCCCTCGAGACGCTAATCGGATAATCAAAGTGTACGCTGAAATCAAGGATCCTGTCTGGAAGGCTGCGGAGGAGAGCGGCTTGGAAATCACTGCCTTCACCTGTGGTCTTTTCATGAATTACCTCGCCCACGGCTCTTCCAGTTCGCGGGCTCAGCAAGAGCTCGAAGACAGTGATTGGAGCCTGCCTTTCGTCGTTGACATCAAGGAAGGAAAGGCGGACATTCCTGGGACTGGCGACGAGCTCATCACGCTTACCAGGTGGCAGGACGTCGGCAAGTTTGTTGCAGCCGCAGTGGATTTGGAGAAGTGGGAAAAGGACTCTTCTATGGCAGGCGAGGTGACAACGTATAATGAAGTGGTGAAGATTGCAGAAGAGGTTACAGGTCGGAAGTTTGAGATTGTGAAGCACAGCGTGGAGGATCTCCGTCGAGAACTACAAGGGAAAACAAACGTTCAAGAAAGGTCTTTCGTAGAAGCGAATCTTGTTCGCGCATTAGGTTCTGCATGGGCTGAGCCACGTCTCAATAAGGTCGTTGATGTGATACCAATGAGCTTGAAGGACTTTCTTCTAGTCTGCTGGGGCTCATGACTCTTCACAAGTAATATGTACATGCGGAAGTGGACTGACGTCTTTGTATGACTACTGTTGTCAAATTGGTTGAATATGGTACAACTGGTAGTATACAGAAGGGGTATTCGTATAGATCTCAAGCGAAGCCTGACCTCGCCCATTTGCTTTCGACTCTTGGGTGTGGTTAGTACTCAAAGCAACTTCTATTCCAGCATACAGGAGATGCTCGCAGTGGACCAGATAGGCCCTGAATAGCCGATATACTTCTGCGTGCCAGGCCTTCACTTCCCTGCAAAGGGTTCCAATGTCCATCCTAACCTTTCAAAGCGCCTTATAGTCACAAAATCACATACTCTCTATATGTATGTCCCTGGTGCATCTGTGGTCCTTTCTACAACCTTTTCCGGAAGGTTTTTAGGCGACCACAGATGCAGTGCCGTCCATAATGGCTCCAGATCTGGAACGAATCATAAGAAACATACCAAAATTGCGTAAGCTCAAAATACCTGTGCTGTATCTGGACGTCCAATGGAAAGTCGCATTTCATATCGTCCTTGACAAAAACGATGCTCCTTGGAGCACTTTTAAAGCCATATTTGTCCCGCATCATTTTCAATGTGATTGGAGTGCGCAGCTCGTAAACACTTCTAATCCTGTAGGCGTAGTCATATCCACTCCAATCTTTATGCCTTTCGTTATATTCTCTGTTACCCAGTGGTCCTTCCTCTAGAGGCTCGTCTCCAGGATTGCGCGTGCGTGGAGGGTCAATTTCGCAGACATATCTTATATGAGAATAGGGCGCATTGAGATAGAACCAAATTCTCTTCACGGAAGAGCGGATGCGACTCTTGCGAAATTCGTAGGTCTTCTCCCCCGACACAATTTGGCTCATCCACGGGTCTGCGATCATCGGCAGGATTGCGTCAGAAGGGCCTCCTTCGTTTGTACGAACAGCTGGCATGATAATGAAGCAGACGAGCGGCAGGAATTTCAGGGTTGAACTGAGGAAGTTGTAGTGTTGTGAGCCGAATCGTCGGTTACACAAATGTGGTTGGTTGATCAACAAGAATATCAACGTCCCATCAGCAAAGCCAAATACACACCAACGCGTTCGCGTCTTTGGTCATGTGAACAAGCAGCAGTCTCACGAGTAGTCCCTGACTATATTTAAGCGCCAAGAGATTGAATTTTGATTGAATTCGTCAGCAATCTGCAAATTCGAAAATCGATTTTTAATCAAGGCGGATGCGCATACGCGTCTTCTCGGCAGACGCATGGAAATTCCAGAGAAAATGCAGACGAATTGCCGCCATAAATAGCCAAGCGTCGGTGTAGATCCTGCAGGGCTCAACGCCATTCCAAAACATGGTCGTGGTCGCAGTTGCAGGAACAGGCTTGGTAGGCAAACAAGTCATCCAAAGCCTCCTTGCCTCAGAAAAGCACACCGTCATCGTTCTATCGCGCTCCCAGAAACCAGATCTCGCCGCCCGAGGAGCGATCGTCAAAATCGTGGATTACTCCTCTATCCCATCCCTCGTCGCCGCACTCTCAAACAGTCCTGATCCAGTACACACAATCATATCATGTCTCGTCGCCTACGACCCCGCCGAAATGGTACAATCCCAAGTCAACCTTCTACAGGCCGCCAAAGAAGCAGGCGCCAAACGTTTTGCGCCATCGGAATTTGCCACAGTTAGGGCCGCGAACGAGCACATCGAATTTTATCGCGAGGTCAAGAATGCAGTCTGGAAAGCGGCTGAAGAAAGCGGGCTGGAGATAACGGCATTCACGTGCGGTATCTTCATGAATTACCTCGCGTTTGGTTCTTCGACAGCGGACGCGCAGAAGGAACTCGAAGGCATTGAAAACCCATTCGCTTTCATCGTGGACATCAAGAATGGGAAGGCAGAAATTCCAGGGACTGGCAAGGAGCCTGTCGCTTTCACTAGATGGCAAGACGTGGGGAACTTTGTTGCTGCGGCGGTGGAACTTGAGAAGTGGGAGGAAGAGCTGTCTATGGTCGGCGATATCATGTCATACGACGATGTTGTGAGGCTCGCAGAGGAGGTCACGGGCAAGAAGTTCGAGGTGATGAAACGTCCAACGGAGGACCTTCGAAGGGAGGCAGATCTCAAAACTGGAATGACCAAATTCTACCTAGAAGCACGCCTGGTTGTCGGACTGGGCCTCGGGTCCGTCGAACCACGGTTGAACAAGCTGGTTGACGTCCAACCAATGGGTCTGAAGGAGTTTATTACAAAATGCTGGAAGGGTCACAAGCAGTTGTAGGATACAATGTGTAGTATGGTCCATACGTCCAGTTCATTAGTTAGTGACGTTCAATTCCAGTGCTATTATCCTGATGAATCAGGAGACTTTGAATGGATGGTCAGGCTTTCAAAGTGCGCCGCGCTACAATCCGCCATTTTGTATGCGCCGTGCAAATCGTAAGGAGTAGCAGTATCACTGGACTCTATGAGATCAATCTGCGGGGGACGGAAGAGACAGATCAGGACCTCTCGTGGGGAGGTCATTGAACAAGCGGCGTCTGTGCGCCAGATCCAAGCTTTGTGAGGGGCATAGGTCCGACTCAGTCATCATCTTCCGAGTGGAATGGAAGGAGGCGCGATTTTTGCCACTTGTTAATGCAAGCCCTCCGGTATGAGTATTGAGTAGCTAGCGTAGATGTGAGATGTGGCTGAGAAGGGTGTAGATCCTAGAGGATCCACTAAAGATGACCGGAGTAGGAGAAACCCTCCTGGTTCCTGTAAGGCTGTAGAGCATCGAAAAAGATATTGGATCCCCAGAGATCAGTCATTGCAGTAAAAAGCAGAGCTGAGAATGGCAGATCTCAAGCAATTTCTGAGCACCGGCGTGCAAAATTCCGGCGTCCTTCTGAAGGTTCCGCGACCGCGACCTAGATCTCGACCGTCAAGCATCTAAGAGAGATTGTACAAACCCCAGCCATTGACCCCAGAGATCCTGGATCAAAGACCGATATCAAAAGGTCGTACAAAAAGCAAGACGTGAATTTAGAACCGGAAGCGCTACAGGAGGAAGATGACCAAGCACAAGGATTCAGGTGACCTGCACGCCGGCCTCTATCCAGCAGCGGTGACAAGAGTGAACACGCCCCTCGCACGTTGTTTGGGTGCGCCTTGAAGGCATCAAGGTCAGATGCTAAAGCTGAAGGGTCCGAAGTAACAGGCTGGACAGAACAATGGGCTGCATTCACAATTCACATCGTTCACATCGCCTATGACGCGACCTTGTCAATCAAAGTTTTAACCACTGCGATGCCTCAATGCACCTTAGTGAAAGGTTCAAGCACGAGGAGACGAGTCGTCCGTGATTTCGTAGCTTGATAACAGGTCAGCTGAGGTTTGACACCGCACTCAGCTCAAGGAAGTCGGCTGCGGCGAGTCGAAGGAAACGGTACGAGAAACTGAGAATAGAGCACTGCTCTTGATGAACGTATCAGAGGACAGAGATTCCGATATCGCTTTGATTACCTGCGGGGTAGAACATCAGAATCGGGCTTCGCATGCTTTGAGAAAGGCAGGACGGACCCAGGAAACACAGTTGAAGTGGTTATATCTGTGCAGGGAGAACCAATCTCCAGAACTTCCAGAGCGTCTGGTAATTACACGCGTCGACAGACAGGAGACGCTAAGGATTTAGCACGTTTTAACACTGGTCTTCTGTTCAAGAATAGAGTACGCAGTGAGATTTTTGGAGTGGTGGTTTGGACGTCGACAGCTGATGGACTCACCGGGCCTGGACTCAGAGTACTGGAGGCTTGAAGAAGACACGACGGGGAACGAATCGCAAAATCGCAACAGGGAAGGAAGCCTGACCTGCAGCATGTTTTCAGTCCGCGTCAAAGACAGCCTGAGAAGACGGTCAAACGCGGAGCTACAAGAGAGCATTGGCGCAATTTATCGCTGCTTTGAAAAGGGCGTGGTCTAGAGGGCTGGAGAGAATATGTTTTTGTTCCGATGCTTTTACGTAAGTAAAACTTCGGGTATTTTCGTCGTTCCGACCCCATCCTCATTTTTGTTCTGACTAACTTTCTCAACATCTCAGCATTATAAAAGCAAGCATGTGATGTGTGATTGATTGATTGATTGTGATGTATGATTGGCGCCTTGACTCAAGCGTGCTAATAATAAAAACGACTATTTTGATTTGCTTAATAATCGTCTTCATGCGGACTATTACCAATCATTGTGTGAGCATTTTTTTTGGCGCAGATATAGCTGTTAAATGACATTGACGATCATTCCCCCTCTTGATTTCAATATGAGCGTTCCGTTTGATGGAGAAATCAAGTGCATGCTTACATATGTCTCCTCGGATTATTAGGTCGTAGCTCCAAGTAACTTCCTGCCATGTCCTGACTTGCAGTGGCATGCGGCAGCTGTAAAATTCCGGTTCAAAGGGGTCTGGTTCCTCTTCATTGCTTGCTGCCCATAGAGCGGGGCGCCATAGTGCATCTGCTAGTTCAGGCAGTACACCTTCTGATATCGCTGGGGCGCCAAGGAATGCTATGTATGCGCTCAATACCGATGGGTGTAGTATGTCGAATAGGCTCCCGTCTGCACCTCCGTATATGTATATAAGGTCCCTGATGTTCCGCTGCTAAAGTAAGAAAACCGTTTTGTTGTTATAAACTGTGGCTTACCATGAAATTTCTGGCAATATTCATATTGCATCGTTTGCCTCTTTCATCCCAGGTGTCTGCAGCGTGCATGCCATAGCAGGCTCTTAGATGTTTCAGCGCAGCTTTGTTGATATACGCCAATACAGCCAAGATGATTGGCCGTCGATCACGTCTGCATGGGGGCATTTTCTGGCCGGGTACGAGGGATAGGGCGAGTGGGTTTCTGCTCTACTCGCTTTTATGTTGATTGACTTTGGTCTATTTATAGTCTACATCCGAACGTGATGGCTGCGTAACTAAGATATTTTCATCCTCGTAAATTTTCGGTCAGCCTCCTCAACCTCCTCGTCTTCGTCGAAGGCTCTCCTACATTTCACGTTAATGGTTTGAGAAACTGTATTGGATACCCTGGATTTCATCCGAAGGATCGCCGCGTTCTGCTCGGTGACTTTAGCGCTCTTTTTTCTTATTTTGACTGTTTAACGCAGACTCACACTTCTCTGATTGTTGTCGAGTAGAAGTAT
>NHYE01004983.1:0-10635 GCA_002938385.1 Gymnopilus dilepis | reverse complement strand
GGGGCGGGCGTGCATCGCCATGATAATATACTGGAATCCCCAAGAACGGTATCACACCCTTGTCAATCGTTTAGGAAGAGGACAAAACTCACGGCTGGGAAGATGAGAGCGAATAAAGCAGCGTTCGCTAGTGTTGAGCCCCATGTACACAGGGCCGCAGAGGGCAGACCTGAACATCAGAATCTGTGAGTGAATTTACACAGGACGATAGCAAAAGAAATCTACCAACCGAAAGCAAAGAAATACGCCCAACGTTCTTCTAGGTACCGTATCCGGCTCGATAGTGATAATCCACGGGATATCCATACAAACCTATTGTCCGTCAAATCGATTAGTTATGCTTAAGCTCGCCTAGAGAAACTTCAGTTCAACTTACTCGAAGCAATAATACCTGTAAAAAACCAGCAAGGCATCAGTTGCTCCGTTCACTTCCTCTCATCGATTCCTTCCCGCCAACCAACACATCCCAAAGCCACGAAAAAAAGAGAACTCACGCATCAACCCAGCACAAAAACATAAACCCCGCCACGGGGCCCAGCACCGGGATCCTCCCCAGCGCAAACGACACCACGACGGACGTGCACACCATCACGACGCGGTACGCGGACGTCGCGAGGGCCTTGAGCATCCCCGTGTAGGACGTCGGCTGGGGCGCGACGGGGCGCCCGCCGTGTTGGAGGAGGTACGTGCGTTTGGCTATGATCGTGCACCAGGTGCCCTATATCATGAATCATTCAGTTCCACTCCCGCCAGTCCAAAGAATGATTTGTGAGGCGACGCACATTCAAATACAACGACGCCCCCACAACAGGCAACAACCACAGCACCTGGTAGAACCACCCGATGTTCCGATGGAACCACTTCTGCTGCCCCTGGACGAGCGGCTGCAGGAGCAGATCGAACACGTAGATCGAGAGCAGGGAGAGCGAGTTGAGCAGGAGGGATTTGTAGACGTTGGCTCGGATTTCGGAGTCGCTGGGGGGTTGTCATTTGTCAATGTGAGTTGGGAGAACGGATCATAGCCAGGAAATGAATTGATTTGGATGGGGGGCATGGAGGTATTCATAGCATAACGCAGCACGCAGGTAGGAGAAAATGTGAAGAGAGCCGAATATAGACAGACAACAATCCAAGTCAAGCATTGCAAGTGGTGGCGGTGACAATCAGAAATCAAAAAATCAGCAATCTCATCCACAATCACCGACACCGACATCCACCACAAAAAAAGACAAAAGTCACAAAACACCCAAAAGCGAAATAGTACACACCTCGCAACAGCACCAACCACAACACTCCACCTAAACGCATCCCACAAGCCCCTGCACGCCCACCGGAGCTGGAGGACCACCGAGTCCGTCAACGACAAGAACGTCGGATACAACGACCTCGCTGAGCCAGGTGGGGGATATCTCGGGGGCGCCGGCCCCATGCGACCTTGCTGAATTTGGGGCGGCTGTGGCACTGGTTGTGGGGGATAGTTGAACGCCTGCGCCTGAGCCTGTGTCCTCGGCGGTGGGTAGTGCGCAGCAGTCGCCATGGTCAGCCTGCTTGAGTGAGAACCAGCCTCTGAACGTGGTCAATGGATGGCCAGGACGGAGCAAGTTAGCATGGGAGATAAAATTAGATTGTCGACGTAGCCCCTAACCCTAATCTGGGTTTATCATCATCCCCCGCTCTCTATTCGCCTCGCCGTCATGATTCATCACATTATGTTTATCTCCAATCCCTCTCTCTTTCTCCGCGGGTCAATGCAATGTGATTGTCCATGTCTATATTCATGTCTATCCGGCGAGATAAGGCATTGAATTCATTATGCACATCAGTAGACTACCGCTAAGAGATACACAATAATCAAGTCATCGCCTCCCTTTCACCAGGCCGAAGGAAAGAGAAGAGAAGAGAGGATAGAAAAAAAAAAGTTATCGTACACCTTTGATCCAATAAGTTACGGATACAGAGAACAGAAGGAATAAAGAGACAGCAACAAACAACAAGAGAATTAAAGAAATGAAGTAGAAAGAGGAACCGGAGGACCAAGGGACAGTGTTCGATAATACGTAGGCGGAGGTCAGGATCGTGGATGGAGCGCACTCAGAGATACCGAACTAGATGACGATGAAGAGAGAGGATGTACAGAAGGAAGAGAATACAGATCAATCACAAGCGCTAGGCAGTGGTGGTCTATGAGAGCGAAAAGGATTAGGACATGCATGACGATGAATGCGATGATACCAACCTGTTTCTTGGCAGCGGCCGACTTTGCAGCAGGCTTCGAGGCATCCTTCTTTGTCGATGCAGCCTTCTTTGCTGGTGCCTTCTTCGCAGCAGCCTTGGCTTTAGTTGTAGATGAGGTACCAGTAGCAGCCTATTATAGCGACGTTGAGCACGGACCATATCACACAACAAAAAGAAAACAAAATAAACAAACCTTCTTCGCCGGCGCCCGCTTCGCAGCAGTCGTAGTCTTCTTAGTTGTTGTTGATTTAGCAGCAGCCTTGGGTTTACCAGCAAGGACCTTCTTCGTCGACGAAGCGGGCTTCTTGGCGGTGGCGGTGGAGGCAGCCTTGGGCTTAGCGGCAGTGGTAGTCTTCTTAGTGGTGGATGTCGACGCCTTAGCCTTGGACGAGGAAGGCTTGACAGCGGGCTTCTTCACTGTGCCGGCCTTGGGCTTGGCAGCAGCGGCGGTGGTCGTCTTCGCCTTGGAGGCGGGCTTGTTCTGATTATATAATATAATGAGGACGATGACGAAAGCGAACAGCGACGGCGAGCACGTACCTCTTTTGCGGAATCGTTTTGCTTGGACTTGGGTGCGAGCTTGACTCGACCAGAAAGACCTGGATAGAATGAGTATGACTCGCGGAATGAAGGTGCATGAAGATGAAACACTTACCCTTGGGAAGGACAAAGACGCCCTTCTCGACGCCGGTGGTGATAGCCTTGGCGAGCTGGGTGTTTTGAGCAGCGCCGATCTCCAGCTTATACTTGGACTCGACGAATCTATCACCGTAATGAGCGATGAGCAGCAAGAGCGAGCGAGATACACCACCCACTTCTTGATCTGAGGGCGTGAGACTCCAATACGGGCATCCTCGCTGTTCGCAGCGATGCATTCCTACAGCGCCAAAACACATCGTCAGCAACACGTACACGACCAGAAGGACGCCCAGCAGACACAACGAGGGGCGGAGAGCGGAGGGCAGGCGTGCACAACAGCACGCGCGGAGAAACAGGAGAACATGCGCACGGACGCACTTGCCCTCTGCCCTGCCTTTTTGGGCAAACGACGTCGGCGACGAGCATAGAAAAATCGCGCGGCCCAACAACCCCCATCGTTGAGTGCTCAAGGACCCTCAGAGTAAGCACGAACAACGACCGACCTTGATCATGTCGACCCATGTCGGATGGGACGGGGCAGACTTGGCAGCGGCGGGTTTCTTGGCGGTCGCAGAGGCCTTTGCGGCGGCGGGTTTCTTAGCTGTGGCCATTGGATTAAAAATGTGTGGTGGTGGAGAGTCGAAGGGTGTCGAGGCGCCTGAGGGATGGGCAAGAAGTGGCGGGCAGGAAAGGGCGGCGGGCGGGGAGCGATGTGGTTGGAGTTGAACCTGGGTCGCAGAGGGGGGTCTGATAACATTCTCCGTGCCCCGTCTATTTATACTAACACGATCGCGTCGGTCACGTGCAGAGGCTCCTAATCCAATCAACAAAGTTTGTCGCACGTCTGCCGTGCGTCCTGCGAGCCGTTTCGTGCGCGCCTTTCGTGCCAGGTGCGAGAATAGATGCTGCAGATGGCATTCCGACACTCGTTTGGGCCGCGCGCTGGGGGAGGTGGGGGCGCGTTGGGGATCTTTGACCTTTGTTGATTTTGGGTTCAGGAATTCGCGGATGGAGTCACGAGGACAGTGATTTGGAGGCGTTTCGTGGCAGCCAATCAGCGCCGTTCTAATCTTTCTGCTTTCTGCCATGTCCATCTCACCTGCTCTCAAGGCCGCCACTCGTTCCGCGTACCGGGATGTCCTGCGCGCCGCCTCCGTCACCTTTGCCGGTATGCTTCTGTCTCTCCTCTTTTCTTTTCTTTCTAACCCTCGTCTCTTTTCTTTCTTGCAGGCGACCCTCCAGTACTGCTAGGTCAGGCCTCGCCCCTTCTCTTTTGCCACGTCTGTCTGGCTTATGTCCGCTCTACTCTACATAGCCTTTCGCAAGAAAATTCGGTCCGATATCTCCCAGACCACCCCGACAGATCCCGAGGGGTACGAAAAGCGCACGCAGTACATTCGGGAGGTCGCCCATGTTCTGAGGCATAATATTGTCCAGGGCGTACGGGTGGACAGTGGGCCCGAGCAGGAGCAGGGGCTGTATCGTGCGTCTGTTAGTCGGCTCGCAAGTGATGGGGAACTAAGGCCGCTTTATGAAAGGTGTACGAATGACCAAGGACACTGAGCTCGGCGACAACGAATCAATCAAGAACCCGAAGCCTATGGAATCGAGCCGGCGGAAGGGCAAAAGCGAACCTTCCAAGTGAGCTGGATCCCTATTCACTGAAAACCTCAGAAAACAACCCTAACAGCCCACCCACAGATGCTGTTCAAGCTGATATCGATCCCAAGTCCCCGTCCCCGTCTCTGTCATCTCCTCCACGGAACTTCTCCGCGCTAAAGAAAGCACACAAGGAACGTGTCGTGCCCGAATTGCGCGAAGAAGACCTGGAGGAGAGCTTCGTTCGGGGTGCGTATGCTATTCATACTACTTGCTCGCCCGAAGCTAATCTATTTCCTCCTCCCTACAGGGAGCGGTCCGGTATGTCCCTACATATATCCTACTGTACTCATCCACCATAATACTATTCGGCTCATCACTAGGGTGGCCAATCGATCAATAAAACCGAGAATTGCGTCCAGCTCCTGCACAAGCCCAATGGCATCCGCGTTTCGTGCCAGGAGACCCGCTCGCTCTCGCAGAATAGAAAGATCGCGAGAAAGTATTTGCTTGAGAAGGCTGGTTTTTGTGTCCCTTTCGCTTTGATGCAATGTGAGTTGACGTTCGATGTGCTACGTAGCTTGACGAACTGTCGAACCCTGGGCTGTCTAAGGAGAATATGAAGGCTGCGAGGCAGAGAGAGCGGGAGAGGCAGAGGAGGAAGAAGGCGAAGAAGAAAGCGAAGAAGAAGGCGTTGGAGAGTGGTGAGAGTGTAGAAGAGGATCATGATTGAGAATACGAAGGCTACGTTGTATAGTCTTAAGTTCACTGAGATTTTGAGTTTGTGACTTTGACTCTGAGTCTGCTCTATGCTACGTACAACATAGTTAGGCTGCGCTTGAGCGTATGTCGTATCCAAGCTGACTGCGCGGCATATCCCGATCGCCATTGCCGTCACGGTTGATGAGCTGGAAATAAATCACCGCTACACCGTCTACGTACTCCTACCGCTTTGCCCACCTCCTAGCCACCAACCATCACGATGTCCAACGTCAACCCACAGGGTCTGCACTCCCTCGCCACCCTCATCAAGCGGTACGTCCCAAATCATAAACTCAAGCTTCCTCGCAACTGATGACGAGGATCCCGTTCATATCACAAATCCAGCCTCGAGGCCGCAGCCTCCCGCTTCGAGGACATCGTGGTCAACATCGATCCCTCCCATCTCCCCAACGCGAGCCGCACCGAGGTCGTCGCGCCCTCCACGTCCACCTCGTCGTCGGGTGCGCCTCCTCCGCCACCACCTCCCCCGCCTCCGCCTCCAGCCCCTGTCGCTGCGCCGGCCCAGGTAGCGGCGGAGGTGCCCAAGAGCGTCAGCGCGTTCCAGGAGGATGTCGTCGATGCGAAGCTCAAGCCGTTCGTGGAGCTTACCAAGAGCTTTGCGGGTCCGAATGTTGTTGAGATCGTAAGTCCATCTTTCTCCCTCCTTCCACCTGCTGCGGTTGTTAACGACCAACGTCTCACCCTCTACCCCCTCCTCGTATTCGCCACCCGCGATAACAGGTCGGCCTAGTCCAAAAACAATACGACATCCTCTCCGACTTCATCAAGCTCTCCTCTGCCTGCCAAAAGCCCGACCAGAAGACCCTCGAGGGGCTGCTCAAGCCGTTCTCCGAGTCCATCGAGGCGGTGTCGCGCTCCAAGGAGGCGAACCGACGCGACAGGGACTGGTTCTCCCATTTGAACGTTGTCGCGGAGGGCGCGCCGGTCATTGGGTGGGTTGTTAATGTGAGTTGGGGTGTTTCCTTTGGTCTTGGGTTTGGATAAGGAGGTGTTGATGTGGTGCGAATTGTTTAGCCCAAGCCGGTTTCTGCGATTGGCGAGATCAAGGATTCGGTCGTGTATTACGGGAATAGGGTGAAGAAAGAGTTCAAGGACAAGTACGTCTTAGAAAGCCTTTCATCATTTCTATGGTTTGTCTAACAAACTTGGTGTAGAGATCCCAAGCATGTCGAGTGGGTGAACGCATATGTAGCCATCCTAGACGCGATGCAGGCGTACGTCAAGGAGTACCACACTATGGGTTTGACGTGGAATCCAAAGGTACGCCCTGTACCTCTCAATCCGCCCATCGATCATTCCCTGACGCGTCAAATTCATCTAGGGCATAACAACCGAGCAATACAAATCCACCACCTCCTCATCCAGCGCACCCGCTCCTCCCCCTCCCCCGCCACCCCCAGCTCCCTCTGCCCCCTCAAGCTCAGGCTCAGCCGCGCCCGCAGGCGGCGCCGCAGCGGTCTTCGCGCAGATCAACCGCGGCGAAGAGGTGACCAAGGGCCTGCGCAAAGTCGACAAGAGCGAGATGACGCACAAGAACCCCGCGCTGCGGGCGAGCAGCGTCGTGCCTGCTTCGGGGGCTTCGGGGGGTCCGGCGCGTGAGTGTTTTGATTTAACTTTTTGAAACGTGCTCAATCGAATGCTGATTGGGGTTCGTAGCTGGGAAGAAGCCGATTAAGCCTTCGAAGCCTCAGGCGCTGGCTGGGAAGAAGCCGGCCAAGTTTGCTTTGGAGGGTAACAAGTGGTTGATTGTAAGTCTCGAATGAACTCAGGTATCATACTGTCCAGTATCTCATTGTTCATTTCTTTTGCAGGAATACCAAGAGAACGAGACGATCACCGTAGACAACGTCGAGATCCAGCAGTCCGTGAACATCTACGGGTGCAAGAACACGACGGTAGTGATCAACGGCAAAGTCAACGGTGTAAACCTCAGTACGTCCCCCTCTCCCTCCCCTACCCCTCACACTAACCCCTCCCCCCTCCCCCCCTCCTCCAGTCAACAGCACCAAAACATCCCTCCTCCTCTCCTCCGTCATCGCCTCCATCTCCATAACCGCCTCGCCCTCCTTCCAGCTCCAAATCACCGGCACCGCGCCCATGATCCAGCTCGACTCGACCGACTCGGGGCAGATCTACCTCTCCAAAGACTCCCTCGGCGCGGAGATCACGACGGCCAAGTGCAGCGCGATCAATGTCAGTCTGCCCGTGGAGGGCGAGGAGGAGGGCGTGTTTGAGGAGCAGCCGGTGCCGGAGATGTTTAGGACGGTTGTGAGGGGGGGAAGGCTGGTTACGAGTATTGTTGAGCATTCTGGGTGAGAGGGGAGGGAGAGTGAAGCCATGGCGTCGAAAGGGTTTACGTTTCATGGGGATTGGAATTTGCTTAAGTTGATTTTAAATTTTGGAGTATGTTACATTCGATTTACTTTACATTCAAATTTTTAGGAGAGAAGTATTCTCAACCCACTTTTCTAATATACCACGTTAGAGTTAACTTGATTCCCGTAGAACTTTGTGCAAGACGGCCTGCTCTCTTGCCGTGTTAAAAATGTGTGAGTGTCAAACCCCATACGCTCAGGACTGATGTAGGAGAGTTCTCGTACTATGCAGACAAAGCAGAAATGGTCGAGACAGGAAATCCAGATTAGATTTGCATAGGGGAAACGTACTTCGAGATTATAGTGTACAGATGAAGTTCGTGTCATAGCTGTAAAGTATACTGATACATTAGTGCAGTCTGCTGGAACATCCAGAGGTCAGGAAGCAGTTTGCATTCCGTCAGCTTCAAAGCTTACCCCAATTCACTCGTCATAATATAGGATGCAGTGGGTTACTTCAATCAACAGAGGGATCGACCTTCACGACGACCTTTCCCTTCGCCCTTCCTGTCATGAGACGCTCATAGGCCTTTAGCGCGTCCTTGAATTCGTAGAGAGAGTCGACGATGGGCTTCAGAGAACCTGTACCAAGATGTAAGCCAGTGGCCACAAGGAACCTTCCAGAAAGTAGCCCGCATACCATCAGCAACATAGCGCCGAAATTCTATAGCATCGGCGAGGTCGTTGATAACCATTACATTCCTTCAAGAAAGAGAGACGTTAAGAATGAGCCTCAATCCAGAGAAGGCTTGTGATCGAGACTCACTTGAAAGGTGCCTTATTCCCGCCCACAATCTTAGGTCTCACCATAGCAAAAGACGTCTTCGCGATGTTCCACAGCTCCGAAGCAGACATGCCCTTGGGCTGCGGTCCGACGGATATGAACGCCCCCTTGGGCGATAGGTACGCGTCGCTGCGCGTGTAGAGAGACGGGTCGCTGAGGCCGACTGCTTCGACGATGTAGTCGAATTTGGAGGTGGAGTACTTTTCGGTGAGGTATTTGGGGAGATCGACTTTGGTGTAGTCCACGAACTGTCAGAAGTTCTGTCAACAAAGACGAATCACGGAATCAAGGAAGCAATCCAGTACTTGCCTCGTCGGCGCCCATCTCTCGTACGAACGACTCTTTCGACGCAGAAGCGCTAGCCACGACCTTGGCACCGCGTATCTTCGCCAGCTGAATAGCGAAAGCACCGACGGCAGTACTGCCTCCATTGACAAACACACTCTGGCCAGACCCGACCTTCGCCGTCTTGCAGATGATATCGTACGCCGTGAGCCCAGCCAGGGTCAGTCCAGCAGCATGCACCGGGGTGACAATCGCGGGTCTGACCACCAGTGCGTCCGCTGGGACCCGTGCGTATTGGGCTAGGGCTCCTTGGTCTGTTTTGCGGAACATGTCTGGAGGGAAGAGGGTGAGCGATAGATACGATGGGAGGAGCTGTGTATTCACTGGATGGGATCCATCCGTAGACGTGGTCACCGACCTTGAGCCGGTCGTCCTTTGATTCTACGACCATTCCTGAGAGGTCGTATTCTGCAATGCGAGGACGACCAGCAACGAGATTAGGCAAGATCCTGAACAGTTTGTACCCTCTGTACGAACGACATCGACTTGAGCATAACATCGGTAGCACTCTATGGCACGCAACTCACACAGGGTTGAGAGCAGCAGCGTGCACTTTCACAAGGACCTCGCCATCGGAAAGGTTCTTCGACACCGGCCAGTCCTCTTTGAAAGCCAGTGCCTTGTCAGGAGTGCCGCGGGCGACGTTGACCCAAGCGCTTTGGACATCTGGTATTTCTGTAGCCATGGTGGTCGGGAGCGAGGAGAGTCTGCGAACGTCTTGGAAGCATTCATCTTTTGAGCATGGAATGACGTCGCGAAAGAGTCCGAGACTGAGAGGTCCGGGTTCTATTTTTAGATCGCGGCGTCCAGTGGGCAAGCAAATCCTTAGAAATATCACGCTGAGTTGCATACTCGTAATACTGTGCTGGAGTTGAAGTGCATGTCCTATGCTCCAAGGCTGATTTTTTCTGGATGCTTCGCCGCCAGACACTTGAAGTCAGAGGCGGATCTTGTCAAGAAGCCTCAAAGAGGAAACCAAAGGATGAACAGGACGTAGACAAGAAATTGTAAACGAGATTGAGAGGCATTGGGTGAAGTTTGATGCAGGGATACACAACAGTTGGCAAGATGTTTCTATATGATATTGTACAGGCAAACTGGATGAACAGAATATATCCTCTACTGGTAAAAAAGACAGGTCAGATGGAGCCCATCCATCTCATGGTTCATTAACTTACATTGTTAAGACTATCATCAGCCAAATCGAGTCGATTCAGTCGACAGAAGGGTCAATCTTGACAACGACCTTCCCTGCTGCTCTTCCACTCATGATACGCTCGAAGGCCTTCAGGGTATCTTTGAAGTCAAAGACGGAATCAACGATAGGTTTAACAGACCCTATGGAAGCACGAGTATCAGTTGTAGCGGCTCTGACGAGAAAAAAAGGAAGACTGTACCATTAGCGACATAGCGCTGGAAGGCTATGGCATCGGCATGATTATTGACCAAGAGTACACTCCTGGGCAGCCGGGTAAGTCGTCAAGAAAAAGAGGTTCTTTGTACAACTCACTTGAAGGCTGCTTTGTTCCCACCTAAGAACCTGGGCCAAAAGATGGCTAGTGAAGTCTTCGTAATGTTCCAGAGTTCGGATGGGTACAGACCCTTCGGTTGAGGTCCCACAGATACGAACATTCCTTGCGGTGAAAGGTACAGGTCACTCCATGTATAGAGGGATGGGTCGCTGATGCCGACAGCTTCGACGATGTAATCAAACTTAGAGGTAGAGTAGGCCTGGGAGAGGTGTCTGGCAAGGTCGACCTTTGTATAATCCACAAACTGAAATGGAATTTCCTCAGCGACCTGAACCATAATTGTAAGATAGGACGGCAAGTACTTGCCTCGTCAGCACCCATCTCGCGTACAAACTGTTCTTTC
>NHYE01004982.1:0-10625 GCA_002938385.1 Gymnopilus dilepis | reverse complement strand
CACCACATGACCAAGGTCGACTTGTCGGTTTTACTGAGGGTGACCCGTCTGCGGCCCGAACATCTACTTACAGCCGTTTGCAAAATTCCGTGAACAATTCCAAACTACGACGTCTTTCCCAAATCCGGATGCGCAAACTTCGGTTCTCGTACTTATTTGTTGGTCGCGCCGCTTTGTTTGAAGCGAAATCGTTTCAGAACGCCATTACAATCGAGACCGTAGATTTTCGTTTCCTAAAATGAGGGGTAACTGTGTCCAAGGAATATTTGTTGCTGACAGTGACGATACTGTCCAAATTTGAGAAGTATGTCACATGAATTTCTGAAAAATGGAGGGCATCCCGTTTACGAGAATTATGAGTGCCGGACGGTCCGCCAGACGGTCCGGCGGATCGTCCGGCGGACTCATGTCACCATCCAGCCCTCTGCCCTTGTCACAACCGCTCCCCTGGCCCCAACCACTACTCCCGACGCTACCGACGCTTGCCTCCCGACACACCGCTCCATCGCTCTATCGTCACTTTGTGTCACTGAGGCTGCCGCCGCCCTGGTAACTTCTTCAACTTTGGGCTTGGACAATCGCGTTGCACAGCAACGATGGAGGCGGCTGCTTGCACAATAGCTTTACAAGGCTCCGACAATGAATGCACTCGTCAAGTCACTCAAAGTCCTATTGAAAAGCGTTGGGAGGGCTGGTTTTGTTTTGTTGGTTTTGTCTCTGTTGCTTAGGGGCAGAACTCCGTTGAATAGAGTGCGCACAGCTTGACAATGACTAGAGAACCATCTTACATGTATTTAAGCCGCTCTGAGCAATCGGAAAGCTGACCATCTCATATCTATGTTTTCCCCCAAAGTCTCCCTGGCATTCTCGACATTACAATCTGTGATCAATGTCCAAGCTACCATCTCTGATTACCTTGATTTCGAGGGATGCCTCAAGTATATTGAGCTTGTCCAGATCCTCAAACCAACAATTGCTCTATCACTCAGTCCGTCAGAATCAACAGCCAGACCGCCAAGAATTGACCAGCTTACTGTTGATGTGAACGAATTTCTGGCACTAGCGACAGGAATCACCTACGATGCTGCAAAGCTTGTCTGGCAAGCTTTATCTCCAATCGCCTGGAGCCTCCCAGATCTGGATCCAACTACTAGCCAGTTCTCAACCAGAGAGAATATCCAATCCTTTCTTGAGTACGGCATCTCAAGAGGTCTGGGTATGTCATTTTCATTAAACATGAGCTAATGGAATGATGCTCAACGCGGTCTCTTAGCCTTCTATCATTTCTTGCCGCCCACACGATTCTGCATTGATCCGTGTTGCACAAAAAAGAGGAAGTTAGGCGAAACAGACACCCTGAAACGTCGTGAATTGGCTGAACCCAGTCAGGTCAAGGTGACTGTCTACACCCGCGACCACGGCCCTATTCCTGGAATCTCGACGTCGCTTTATTGCCGAAGTGAGTGAAACTCGAAAGCCCTTCATACCCAGGTCCATGAGCTGACGCTTCCAAACAGACTGTCATACAAGATATTATTCCGACTATTATGTTAACAGCCAGGAGTCTACACGAACGTATTATGTGCGCAATGATTCACATTTCCTTCATGTGGCCGAAAGTGTCTTCATCGAGACTCGTACTCTCGATCTTTTTACCTCCATGATGCTTTCTGCTTGGTGAGTCATCGCGCAGTATTCAGCTTCATTGTAATGAGCCTTATACGCTTTCCGAAGGACTTCTGTTTCAAATTGTGCGAGAATTTATAATGATAGCATTGCCACGGCGCTGTGTCCAACTCCGGAGCTTAACATCGAGGAAACTTGGAACGGTCTCCTTCTATATTGGCTTCTTCAAGATCTAGCTGAGGAGGGAGAAATATTGCAGCTTGTACATCATGCTCCCTCACAAGCAAAGCGACTACAACCTGCACTACAAGCTCGAAATCTTCGTATGGTAGGTCCTGGCCAAGAGGCATGGAACCATATTTGTGATCTTTGTTGCTGGATCTACGAACTACCGGATGGAACTAAAGGTATGCACATTATTTTCACTGTCCAAGAGTTATATTAACAAAGCTTATGCAGTATATATTCTTTCTGTGATTACAGACGGAGTAACAATAGGACGTCCAACTTGTATGGTCCAAGATTGTGATGTTCCGCTTGAGAGCGTTAAAGACCGCTACTGTCCAGTCCATCAAGACGAAGACCGTGTTTGTGTCGTCACAACTTGTTCCGACCTTGCGGAAGCTGGCCATCGGACATGCACCATCAAAAGCCATCGCTCACTGGAGGAGTACAATTCTGAACATAACAAGGCCATGTTCCAGTTGAAGCACCGACTAGCACGCCTCAGCACATCCCAGCCCTCCGACTCAATTCCTACTGCAGAGGCTGACACCCCATTTTCCGATGAGGAGGTTGTTGTTGAACAACCCGAACAACCAGATCCTCAATGTGATGGGAAGTCGGAAGAAGGTAACCTTAAGCTACGAGCTCGTTTTGGCAGAAGACGCACACATAATGAAGAATTATGTGTTGCATCCTGCGGTGTTATTCTTGGCAGGGCAACATTCTATGGTTCGGAAGCTCCAAATGGTGTCCGTGTGCGTTGATAATATTTCATATTTCTCTATCTATCCACTGACTGTATTTAGATGTTCTGGAAAAAGCTCTTTCCGACAAGACGGTCCTTGCCAAATGTTCTCTGGCATGACAACAACTGCCGCATTGCTGCAATGCTTCAGAAAGATAACGACACGTACTTCTCCAACTGCGCACTTCCTGTCGATGTCTTCCACTTCAAGTGTAAGCATAAGATTAACGACGATCATTGCAACGCGAATTGCAATCCCTATCTCTGGGAAGATCTTCGTACACCTGAAGGGAAATGGAGGTTCAGTTCATCAGCCGCAGAACAAGCAAATGCTTGGATAGGCGGTTATCAAGCTATTGTCCGTGAGATGCAAGCTGACCGTTATGAGTTCTTTCTTGACGAGATGATCAAACGGCGAAATAGAAATATAATCCTAGGTCTCAGGAAGAAGGGAAAGGAGCCAAGGAGCATCCCTAGAGAATATTTACTTCGTCCTGACTCTCCCGAATGTCTTGCATAGAGTACTGTTAAAATGATAGTGTCATTAAATTCTGATCCGGAGAAGAAAGTGCCTTGCCTCGTCCATCATATTGCATTAAGGTTAGCTCAATTTGGCTACTGATTGAATTTATCTAGGCTACAGGAAACCGTTCAACAGTGTCCTCTCTCACTTATGCAAGTATGAAAACTTAAAAATCTATCTTCCATAGCGCTGAAAACGCTGATTTCGAAGGCTCTCAAGTCTTGTGCACAGCCACTATATTTTCGTTCGATGACGAACAGACAAAGGCAATACTTTCTACAGCTGTTAATCTAAGGACAGCTGACAATACCAGGCATTACATAGGAAGGAAAAGAACAGAGTTAGTGCAACAGAACATACATCTGGCTGATAGATGATAAGGTAGAGACGATTTACTAGCAATGATCAATCATCATCCGAAAACGTCAAATCAATAATTTCAACTGAATCTGGAAATTTGACCTTCGCTTTGCCTTTACCTTCACCAAATTGACTTCGCAGATTGGGGCTCGCATCTGGCTCCAGTTTGATTGCTCTTTGAGGGCTTGGTGATGGTGTATACAAGTTGATGATGGTGGTTGGTTCCTGAAGAGGCTGCCTCGTTTGACCGTCAGCAGGCTCTGCTTTGATGCGCTGCACACAGAACATGGTCAGTCTAGAACCGTAAATGGCTGTGGATTAGTTCACGTACCTTATCAACCACTCTCTTCTTTCTCAGAATCTCAAGTGCCTGTGGCATCGAGATGCGAAGATCATCTTGAATTAGCAGTAGCACTGCCTCCGGGAACAGAAATTCTTGAATGACCGCATCCCAGGTAAGGGGCATTAGCATGCCCATGTCGAACGATCCAGAAGGGAACATCTTCTCAAGTTCTGAAACTATTGCCATATGAATTGCACTGCCATAGCTGGAAGCACGTCAGTGTATGAGTCGTGATAAACAAGAGAAAAATGTGCTTACTACATGATGCAATCGTTGAGAACTGTCGTCAATTTGGTATGATTCTTACTTGACCCTGCATTGAACGAAGCGCGAGCATTGTAGAAGTGTTGGCTCTCGGATGGTTCCATCAAGATTTCCTCCAGAAGATCTTTGAGGTCCTGGATTCGCCTCTGAAACATCTCTGGTGTAGGCGACGACGTGAAACTAGGGTCTGGCAGATCAGGAACTGAAGCAAGGGATATCGGAGCATTTGCGGAAGGGGAGGAACAAGCAGACGGTTCATATTGGTCTTCGTCTCGAGAAGGATTTTGCCTGCCAGCCTTGCCATGAGGACCTGAGCTTGATCTTCTGGTATCGGAGTCACTCTCCGAGTCATTACCGGAGTCACTATCAGACTCCGAGGTAGCCTCGGGAGATGGGACATGTCGTGCGTCCTTCAATGCCTTGACAAGGTGCTTATAAGTAGCTTTCTTCGAATCACCCAAGTCGATGAAAAGATGGACAATCCTTTTATCATACCCTTCAAAAAGGTCACGATGGTCGTAGAACGTGGACTTATGATAAGCCTCGGCATCAGGAAAAGCAGCAAAGAATGCATCCTTCATGGTGATTGAATACTTTGGCTGCACCTTTCCCTTCTTCAGCGACTTTCTAGAATGAGAGCGCTTCATGGATTGCGAGATTTCATGCGCCTTCAATGTTTTGCGTATTTGAATGAGGCCATTGTGGATTTGGTAGACCTTGTAGTCAAACGGCCATTTCTTCATGTCCTCACCATCCTCGCCAGGTTGAAGCTGCATTGGCAGCTTTGCGAGTCCATCACTTCTGGGCTCCGAACCAGAAATCAGGGCATTAGAATGCCGGACATCAGCGGTTTTGACTTTCTCCAGTGAAGTTGCTCCGTAAGTCGTGGGTTCGAAAGATTTTGGTTCAGATATAGTCATAGGACTCGGAGGTGGTGATACAGTACGCCGAACCTTGCTTCGAACTGGCGATACGAATGTCTCTGATGCTGGGCGCTTCATCCCTCCACGAAAGAACCTTGGCTGCTTCTGCAGCTCATCCTCAATCTCGGGGCAGTCTTCGAGACTCTCCAAAAGATTAGGGCGGAGCTTGAGGAGGACTCGCTGGGGCTGTTCAATTCGAACAACATCGTCAATGGTTACTGTTGTCCATTCGCCTTGCCAAAGATCAAGACGCGAGGTAGAGCGGAGACCCAGGTCGCTGACAAGCTGAGGAGAAGCTGACAGTTGGAAAAACGGCAGGGAAGGTATGTAATGGCTAATTCGCACAGGCGGCTTTCCATTCTATACGATATTAGAGGATGCGGAGCAACATTGAAATGTATTTACGTACCTCGAAATATAGCACTATCACACATGTTCTTTTCTTCCGTTCATCCATCTCCTGCTCTTGAATCTTTAGACTCCGCAAAGACTGTTTTGGTTTCTCGCTGTCCAGCTCCTTAGCCCATGGTCCCTTGAGTGGACGGGCAAGAGAACGCCCTTGGCCTACTTGAATCTGGCCATCGGAATTTGCTACAGCGCGTTTTGGAAGGGTTGTCGTCAAAGGGGCTGTTGAATGTTGAGTAGACGGAGCTGTTGGATCACTGGATATAGGGACTTCAGAAGTAGCCCTTGAGGCGGTTATGGGTATACTGGCAGGTGCTGCAGGAGGGCCAGTCGGAGCAGCTGCAGACCCATTTGGAGTAATCGTATTGGGAAGACTAGGTGGTAAGGCGATTTGCGGTTGAGCAGGTCCGCTCGGATGTGGAAGCACCTCTGGCTGGCCATGAGCAGTACATGAACGACGTGCTTGGCCAGTTGAGACCGCTTCTTTTGTTGCCCTATTGCAACATTTCTTGCATTTCCCCTCGATACAGAGCTTGCTGCCTTGTGTTCGGGCGCCGGACTGCGTCTGGCAATCGGCTCGTGCACAGAGTATCTTGCCAACATGTTTCACAGTCGAAAAGATAGGTGGTGTGGTGGAATTTGGAATGCTAGTCGGTTGCTGGGCAGGCAATGTTGCAACAGGCGGTGGTAATGACTGACTTGGAGTGAATGGCGGCTGCATAGGCGGTACAGCAGGAGCTGGCAGTGAAGGCGGTGGTGCGCCTGGCTGAGAAGAGACATTGGAAGGAGGGCGCAAAGTCCTTGGATAGCCAGAAGGATCACCCGGATAATGGATGCGATTCAGAAGACGGGTGGCATCGTCGAAGTCGTAGGCAGGGGTATAATGAACAGTGAACAAGCAATTATAATCTGTACACTGAATTTTACAAGTAAGTGACTGGACATTCAGTAATGAAAGTGACAACGTACCGACTGGAAGAGCGATCCACGCAAGTTCTTCTTCGATGGACTTCCGGCACCTTTGTATACGGCCAACGTCTTCATTGGTTTGCCACAAGGCTTACCATTGCCAGGACAGATTTGCAAGGGCGTGAATACAGGATCAGGATGGTCAAGGGGCTGATTCATGGAGAAATGGTGATATTGATAACCCATACTGTACTGACATTATATATCTAACTCGACAAAGCATGCATTGATAGCTCTCAACACACCCTGGCCTTCCTGGCCTCCCACTACCAGCAAATGATGCTCTGACAGACCCAAAGCCACAATGAGCTGCCCCTATAACCCTCTGTCGAACCACGTCTCTTCCTGCAGCATTGACGGCCCAATAGCCCCTCCGAACAATGAAGCCGTTCACGAGGCAAAGGTCCTGCGGCCCCAGCGGTAGTGGCCCCAGGAGGTCGTGTACAGACGTCCAGCAGTGATGCTGATGTGGGAGAGGAATGTCTGAAGAGGGTAGGCAAAGGGAAGGCGCGCTGATCATCGTGGTCGTCGTCGGGGGGCGGTGGTGGCGGGAAGAGAGCGGGATCGGTCACATGGAGTCACAGCCAGCCAGGGACGTGCCTTGATTCCGCCGGACAGTCCGGCGGACGGTCCGCCACTCACAATTCTCGCAAACGTGACTTTCTGGAAAAATGAAACCGGGGTGTTCCCGGCCTTTTGCAAACGGCTGTAGGTGCACATGACACAGGAGGACAGAAATATCGGAATATCACTGTCAGTGTCACTGTCAGAGAGCTTCCTGCATGGCGGTGGACACAAGGGCAGAAATTTTGGTCTGGTGTAAAGCAGAAGTCTCTGTACTTCATCTCTCAATTTTTTCTCTGGCGATGAACAACGTCAGAACTCTACAAAATCTAAAGACCGGGGACTGCAATCAGTACGCGATGAGCGTCCACTAGACGTTAAGATCTACGAGTGTTGACTTAAGAACCTACATGTGTTTGAAGAGAAAGTGCAACGAGTAATCTAAGTATTGAATAGTATTGCCACTGCCAGTGGGCCGACCGTGGACTGACAGTGACACGTATCTGATCATGAGCTGGTCATGGGGTACTCGTTGCATCTAAAGCGAATACTTCCAACTTGGGTGAGCTGACGATCTTCCAAAGAAAAGCGAGAAGGCAACGACTTCTGACAATAATCCACAGCCAAGCCTTCGCAAGGTGACCGCAGATCCTCAACTCACATGGTCTCCTGCATCCAACATTGTACGACAGTTGATGAAGTGTATTCCGCCGCCATTCAAGCGACCGCAGGGCGCTGTACGCATGCATTGCCAGCAGAATCCGATGATTACCCTGCCAGGAGCAGTCAGACGGATAAAAGGTCGCTGGAAGGCCAAGATGTCGCGTTCGACGTAACAAAATGAAGCTGTCCTCCAGCGTGCTCGCTGTGGCTCTTTCTTGTCGGTTTGCGTTAGCGACGGTGCCTATCTACGGACAATGCGGTGGAATCAACTATACCGGTGATACAAGTGAGTCTGTTGTGCAACAGTTCAAGCTCAGTGCCTCACATTGGTCTGGGTTTTTCTAGCCTGTGCCTCTGGAACTACGTGCCAAGTTTTGAACCCTTACTACTCTCAATGTCTCCCTGGAGCAGCATCGACCACGGTGTCGAGTACCACTTCCAAGTCTACGACTACCACCACAACCAAGAGCTCGACAACGACTACCAAGTCGACCACGACGTCTTCCTCGCCCACCAGTACCGGAACCGCTCCACCGACTGCTTCAGGTTTCGTGAAGACATCGGGAACGAAGTTCACTCTCAATGGGTCTACGTATACCGTTGTCGGGTGAGTAAAGAAACGCCTGTGAAAGCACAAGCGAGCTCTAACTGACCTGCTTGCACACCTAGAGGAAACTCTTACTGGGTGGGCTTGATTGGCCTGACACCAGCGAATATGAACGCCGCCTTCGCTGATATCGCCAAGGCCGGAGGCACGACTGTTCGTACATGGTCTGTTTACATCTGCCCCTCGTCTCCTCAAGCCGTATTGACGATGTATCCACTGAGTACAGGGGATTCAACGAAGTGACATCGCCCAACGGGAACTACTACCAGAGTTGGTCTGGCAGCACACCGACCATCAACTATGGTGCCACTGGCTTGCAGAACTTTGGTCCGTATGGGATCCTCGACTTTCAGCAGGAAAATATGCTCATGGAAGTCCCATATAGACAACGTCGTCGCTGCTGCCAAAGCTAACGGCATCCGCTTGATCGTCGCCTTGTAAGTGTTCAGACTTTCTATCTACGCAAGGATTGAAGAATACTCACCTTACCTGCCACAGGACGAACAACTGGTCCGACTACGGAGGCATGGATGTCTACGTCAAGCAGCTCCTGAACTCGCCGAATCACGACTTGTTTTACACCGACCCGACTGTCATTGTGCGCTTCGTCTTACTATCTAGTCATTGCAAACGGAACCTCACTCTCTTCCCCTGTCTAGGCTGCGTTCAAAAACTACATCAAGGCCTTTGTAGGACGCTACGTCAACGAGCCGACGATCATGGCATGGGAGCTCGCCAATGAGCCCAGGTGTCGCGGCAGCACGGGGTGAGACCGTCATGAAGCCTGCAGAAAGCGAGATACTAATCCATCATCTATTCGTTTTGCTCAGTACATCCACCGGAACCTGCACCACAACGACCATCACCAACTGGATCTCTCAAATTTCTGCGTACATCAAGTCGATCGACTCGAACCACCTCGTCGCTGTCGGTGACGAAGGGTTCTTCAATGAGCCTGGTAATCCTTCGTACCCATACCAGTACGCCCAGCACCGCTTCTTCCCATAGGGAGGCTGACGCCGTTCTGACAGGGGTACTGAGGGCGTCGACTTCGTCGCCAACCTTGCAGTGTCCACCATCGATTTTGGTACCTTCCACGTAAGCGACAACTCGCTTCTCATCCCAAGATCCCGATATCCTAACATTCTCCTCTCTTCCTCCCTGCTCTTTTCTCCAGAGCTACCCCGACAGCTGGGGCGTAGCTGGCGGCCAAGAAACCTCCTGGGGTAACCAATGGATCATCGACCACCAGACCGCACAAGCCAACGCCAAGAAGCCCGTCATCATGGAGGAATTTGGTGTGACCAGCAACCAGCCAGCAGTGTACACGAGCTGGTGGAGTACGGTCATCAGCTCGGGGTTGACGGGGGATATCATCTGGCAGGCTGGGTCGCATTTGTCTAGGTATGTGGACCGCTTTCGATCTTTCACCGATGAGGTGGCGATTTGCTGACGCGGTTCTTCCCATTTCTCCTTGTAGTGGCGATACGCCTAATGACGGTTATGCCGTTTACCCTGACGGTCCTGTCTACCCTCTCCTGACATCTCATGCTGCGGCTCTGAAGGCCCGTGGATGAAGGATAGCAAAAGCTTATATTTACACGTGTCGTATCTGTACGAATAGTTTCAAAATTAAAAGCATCGTGAATGTATTGTATGTTGTTTAGGGTTCTGCTTGGAGGAATTGGATTTGACCGAAGAGATTGTGACGTGGCAATGTGTGGATGGGTAATTATGTACAACGAAAGCGATGCGAATGAACTGAGAGAGCAGAATTGTGATAGGTGTAAGCACTGTGGTTGCAGGTGGGCTTGGGCGACGATGACAGTGGTGAAAGACAGTGAGGCAGCATAGGCGAGAGCATCGAGGCTGAGTGGAGGCGTATCCTGACAGCGAACTGGGCGAGAGGAGACTATTTGATAGTGATAACCGGCGGTGGTCGAAAGTACTACAAAGGCGCGTCGGAGGATGCAATACGCGTCCAAAGCACCTAGAGTGTCTACACCAAGGCTTCGACGATGGTGCTTCGGGGTGAGGCAAAGACAAAGCGGCTCCCGAGGCGAGTCGCATGATTTCTACCCTCTGGGGCGCCGTGACTTATTCCAGTCGGTCTTGAGAAAAGGCTACGACGCTTGACAGTCTGTTGGATTAGAATCGAGGTCATTGACTGTCCCCTAGGTGAGGTCTATGATTTCAGGTGTATTGGGTTCGACTTTGGGGTGTTCTGGCTTGAAAGTGTCGGACCATACAGGGACCTTGCTCGTCCATTCAATGACAAACCCATCATCCCTAAATCCGTCGCGCATGAAACATTAGAAGCAAATAGAGGCAGGGATACCAGACAACTGACCTAGAAAACACCTTCGTCTTCTTCAACCCAAGTTTTACCAAGTCCTTATTCTTCTCCA